>VYZW01014313.1:23496-98781 GCA_013401315.1 Balaeniceps rex | reverse complement strand
GCTTGAAAACACCAGGTCAAGTCTCAGGAGCTCACCTGCTCCTGTTGCTTATTCCTCAATGAAGTCATAGCCCTCTAATTGCAACATCAACATCATTTGCACAATAATGAATTGTTTCTTGTGACACAAAAAACAGATTAAAATTTTACGAAGGAATGAGAGTAGATTAGCTTTAAGGAACAAAGATACTTCTTCATTAATATTTTTTGCATCACAAAGAATATGAGAAAATAGACTGTCCTTTGGTATTTCCCACAGAGTGTCACCAGTCCCTAGAAACATCACAATACAATTCAAAGCACAGTTCACTGCTTAGTACAGACTGCCTGGGAGCACAGGCTGCAGGGGAGACACAAAGTGAACAAACCAAGCTGAAAGTCTTAGCAAGTCTTAAAAGGAACTTCCCTGTTGAGTTGACACTGATGACTGAACCTTCTTCACCCCAAGGCTGACTGACAAAGTCTGGCAGACAGCTGGGAAGCATCCTGACTTTGCAACTACTGTAGGTTCTGATTCATTAGAGCATCATGCAAGGCAAAACACGGGTCAGAGCTATAATACAGAGCAAGCTGCTGTCCCCAGTGTTGTTAGCACACCTCCCTTCCTTCCTGCCAGACACACGTGGTTCCCGCTCCGAGCACCACTAGACTGCAAACTGCAAAATTAATAGCAGTTATATGCCTCATACAAGGTTTTAATAATACGTGATGGGAGGAAGGAGGATCTTCATGCAGCTGCATAGAGACTTGAGAGGAATTCAGTCTTCATTTTGCCATACATTGCTTATGAGTCACTGGGTAATGGCTTGAGTTATGCTAGTTGAGCTATTTCCTAACTACTTCTGTGTATGGACATCTTTTCTAGAAGCAAGCTGTGCTACCCAGGAATGCCTGAAGTACACTCAGCCATATGGAGGGTGGCTTAACAAGATCTCTATTATATTGTACTTTAAACCTGAATTAACTTTCCAGTGTAGACAAATTACCTTAATTTTCATTTCTCAATTCGTACTCTATAAAGCAGAAAAGTCAGAACTTGTCTGTACGCAGAGGAGAATTTACAGCATCCTAAATACTCCACACGAATTCTCCATGCAGATGTTCTTACTACGTGTTTAGGGTGGGTAACACACTTTCCAAATTACCTTGTATAAGGGCATGCTTAGGAGTAAGAATATAACCAGTGAATTATCTCAGAGCAGGAATTGAGCTATAAATTAATAACATGGCTTCCCACTGCCTGTGCAAACAGACCATTGAGCTTCTCCCATGCCCTGAGAGACAGCAGCGAAGTTGACACTCACAAAACTTGAAAACCCTTGAAATGGTCTTTCATTTTGCAACTGACTATTTGTGACAATGTAGGAAACAGTGCCACTGAGAAAATCATGGAGATCAAAGGGTTTAAATGGCCAGCTTGGCTACTGCAGCTGGTGGCACTATTTTCATCTATTTTTAGAAGGCCACGAGACTTCTTTCAGCATGTTTGCCTCAGACTCCTTCTGCAGAGCCCTTCCTGAGAGCAGAGAAGGGGAAAGACACCTACCAAAGGCCAAGATGGCCAGGGAGACACTTCGCTTCCAACCTCCACACAGACAAATGGTCGGAGATGGCAGAAAGGGAAGAGAGACAAACGGATTTGTACCTCATCCTGACTCTCCTCCTCTGACAGAATAAGCAACAAAAAAAGGAAATGGTCTGGAAAAGAAAGGAAAAAGGGAAAATAGATTGGGGAGGGGTGTGTGCGGGCAGACACATAGGACACAACCTTAGCAGAAAAGCAAACAAAGCAGCAAAATGAGAAATAAACCACAGACTGATGAAAATGTTACTCCCAAATCCAGTGAGGCAGGTTAGGTCATTTGCCACACTGAGTATTCAGGTTCAGGCATGCTTGCTAGGAGATTAGGTGACCTTCAGTATGCTGGCCCTGGCTGTAAAGAAAGAGAGAAAAAAAGTGGTTGCATTGTTCAAGCCAGAGCAATAAAGCAAAAGCCCTGGATCAGTATGCAGTGTGTGTAAGTGCCTTTCCCCGGTGCTAAGCAGAAGGGAACAGGCAAGATGGCTAACAGGAGTAGAACAAAATCTGAGACCACTTACAGACCAAGTCTGTACAGAGATCCAGTGGCTTGCTCCCAGAGAAAGCTGTAAGGAGCATTCAGCAAAGGACAGTCTGAGGATAACCAACTCTCCTGGCCAATGCAGATGTCTCCAGGAAAACTAAATTCAGAGGAAGGTGGCAAGGAGTATCTGGAGAAGGATATGGAATGGATGTTTCATGAGTGTCAGGAAGATTGAAAAAAAGAGGTCTTCAGAAGAAGTAACTGATGGTAACTACTGATGCTGTCCTGCTCAAAGTCCTTTAACTTCTCTCTAATACCATGCAGTAAAAGAAAACTAAATTCATCAGTATAAGCAGAAGGCAAGCTGACATTGTCACAAAGTGTTGGTTTAAGTTTCAAGCAGCAGTGGAACATCTTTGATACTGGTGCCTCAGTAAGGTCAAGAAGTGATATGTGGTGTTACTATGAATCTCCTTCTGTTTAGATCACTATGTCCTAGTAATCATGTTACTGTTCTGAGTCAGTATCTCCAAGAAGCAGGTCCTGTCCATGATACCTAAGCTGCCAATGCTAACACTTCTAGTGAAGCAACTGGCAATTTGGATGGACTGTCTCAATATGATGATATAAAAGCATCCTGGGAGGATGAGGAACTGGCTGGAAACCTCATGGATGTAAGTAGAAAATATTAGTCAAAACTGTCTTGGCTTGTACAGAGAGATGAGAACAACCTTGGGTCTGTCTCTTTTGCTCTTGGCAATTACCCAGGGAATCTGTAGAAAGGCACAGAGAAGATCTTAATTCCCCTGTATCCAAAGTACATCCAGAAGTGACCCTGGACACAGGTATTAGCAGCAGCAAATGGGATGGCATTCAAGTCTGTTGTTTGTATTAGGGATTTGTGCAAGAACCGTTCAGGAGAGGTATATGTTTACATTTAGAAATTATGTTCTTGCACTTAAAGCAACATCTGCAGGATGCAGGAGCTCTGAGCTGTGTTTGAGCTCTGACATGGCTTTCTTTTGTAGTCTTATGAAAGCTGCTTAGAGGCGAGATCCTCAAATTCAGTGCCAGAAAGTAAACCCCATCGCCCACATTCTGGCATCTGGTTGAGTGGCCCATTTTCCCAGAGTCACTCCTATTTTTCCTACTCTACTTCAGAAATCTATGGTTTGATCTCTCCAAATATCATTGCTCTATCAATGAACCAGCAGTAACTTTATGACTTAGCTCACACACAAGCAGCGAGGACATGTTCTTTAGCAAGTTCAAGTTCTCCAGAAACATGGTGGGGCCCAGACATGTGGCTATCACAAACGGTAAACACATCAGTAACAGAGACAAGACATTCCTCACCAGCTTCTGTGGTCACCAAAACCACCCTTTCCTGTCTGCTGCAGCTGCCTTCCTGCAAACTGGCATCTCTTGGAGCAATGAGCACCTGTTTCGGGCACAGTGGTTTTCTGATTCAGATTCCATTCATGTTTATGAACCTCTTGGCTACTGCTTCCCTCTCCTCCAAACTCTATACATTCTAAGCCAAAACAAATAAAATCAAGCCCCCTGTGTTCCCAGGACGATAAACCACAGCAGGGTGTGAGCAGGCTGACTGAGAGGGTGCGGTCCATGCCCTGCCTGCCTAAGCTCCTTCTCCCACCTCAGATGACTGAACAGACAGAAAGGAAACACAGGAGAGAAGCGTGGTACCAGCAACGTGAGTGAACTTCAACTTTCGTCCTAGCCATGCCACTGAAACAGAAGCAGCACACTGAAGAAGAAAAGGGGAAGAGGGGTGAGGACCAGACAAATGTCAGAAGAGTTGAAGACTAGTAGAACAAGGGTGAGATGAAGGATAGCTAACATACTGTGTCAGAAAAAGCACAGGTATGAAACAAGGAAGTTAAAAGATTTTTAGAAAAAAACACCAGGAGGGAAGAGAAATACACTCCTCTTCTTCCCTTCCATGCTGGGAAGGCACCCTGCATCCCTCAGAGAAAGCAGGCCATCTTTCCTCATGCTCATGGATGTTTTCATTCCATGGCTAAAATTCTCCTCATGGAATAAACTTTGAATTTTCCCAAAGATATTTCAAGAAAAATGGATCTGCGGTACTGTGGTAACCTGATGTGAGACTTCACTGAAACAAACAGAAACACCTGCTGTCCTGCAAAGTGGGTGCGACTCTGTGAGTGTGGGAAGTGTCCAAACTCTGGGTAGCTGCTCATTCGATATACAAGACCAAACTCAAATCCAAACTCAAGTTTTTGAGTCCCTAATTCATGGGTAGAAGCCTCACGCCCCATGCACATACAGCCCTGTAGTGACTGCAGGAGACTAGCAGTTCCCAGACTCCTGCAGTTTCTTTAGAGAATTTACTTGGCGGGGGGGGAGTAGAGGGGAGAGCAGTAAGGACAGAGAGACTATTGGCAGCTATACCAGAATCACAACAACACAAACTAAGCGCAGCAAACTACTTATTGCCTTTGTTAACAAAAATTATAGTAGCTATAGCAACAGAAAAGGGGGGGGCAAAAAAGCCTGAGACTTTTTAAAATCCCCAAAGAACACAGCTTTCTAATATGGAAAAATCAAGATTTATTGCACCAGCAGCTCCCACAAGGCAGGGCTATAGTAGTGCACAATGGTTTCAATTAAAAGCACGAATCATTAACCAGTGCAGCTGGGCTTAGTAGTTGGCAGACAACATCATGTCTTCCAGTGAGCCACGGCTTCTTCAGGGACTGAACTAGTTTCTCTTACCGTGCGATGTGCCCTTCAGTCCCGTTTCTGGTGGCTTTACCTCATATCCTCTGTCAAGCCCTGTGACAGAGTGACTAATGCCACTGCTCAACAGAGAAAGTCAGGGGGAAAACTCCTGTGCTCGACTCCTGTGCATATACCCCTTGCCAGTTGTCACACGCTAATATCCCTACAGGCGCTGCCCACGGCATGGCACTGCACGCTCAGCAAGCGCCTCAGAGAGAAAACCATTTTGGTCCCCTGCTGCCTGTGTGTATTTTCCTTCTCAAATACACACACTTGCAAACTTAAAGAGGGAAGGAATGTCTGGCACTTCTGCGGTGACTATCTGGCAGAAGCACTGCTCCATTTTCTGGCAACTCAACCAGGGTCTTAGAACAATTATTTCAGTTCCTGATTCAAGCGCTGGAGACAGAAGATCAAGTTACATTTCTCTCCAGCCATCAACACTAATTCAGTTTTCACTAAGTCAGCCTTGCTGGAATTTCACTCTTCCACACTAAAACAAAAAAGGAAAGTGTGAATCAACACTGAAAAGCCATTAGAAGAAACATAAGGAATTTCAAGAGTTGCCCTTCACAAATGTAAAAAACACCATTAAGTTCCAATAGAGAAGGAGCTGTTTCTTCCTAGAAGGGATATTTTTATAAACTAAAATGATGAAGAACTGCATCTACTGCAAAGCAAATGGTACCATGACCCTCAGTTATATCCACTGGCTTCAAAACTACTGTGTAAATAAGCTTTCTTTTACTACTACAAGCTGGTTTGTGATTTTGTAGAGAGCATCTTCCCAGCTATCGCTCAGTCACAGGTGTACGCAGCCGTCGGAAGAAGAGGCACTTTTTTCAAGAAAAGAGTTCAGCTCCCACAGCACTGACCTTTGTCATCTTCATGAAAGGAAAGTTTCGACAAGCTACCACAAGCATAAGTGTTATAAATCTCCTTTCATCAGGCCTCCAAACACTAGACAGCGAAACAACTGGAAACACTTAAACCTGTTCTAACATTCCTTGTAGTAGGAGGCAGTGAAACACCCACCCACCCGAGCTGATTGCAGCCACCTAACCGCTATGGACTGTGGCTCCTGCCAACAGAGGGTTTCTGTTGAGGCTTCCTGGAGCAACAGCCGTTCCCAGCAGAGCAAGGAGGCCGGGCAGCGGCCGCAGACACGCTAGCTCTGTTCCCGTGTATGCTGCATTCAGAGTGGCAGAAGGGAGCAAGGGGGTTTTAGACAGAAGCAAAACAAAAACAAGCCCACAAACAAACGATGAATGATATCAAATATCTTTTAAACCTTTCCAGGCTGCGAGATGGTATTTGACAACTTGAAAGAGCTTCTCCTCTTTCCTTTTATGAAAGTGATTTACGTACTGCTGTGTACATGAGATGTTGGAGACCTCTCAAGAGACCAGCTGCTGTTCCAAAGAACTTATACTTCTATGATAGGAATTTCATAAATGAAGGCACTATCTTCCCAGATGCAGGCTTGAATAGACCCACTGTGCTGGTGAGTTCTGCTGAGGGAACAATCTTTCTTCACAATCTGCAGAGCAGAAGTAAACCTGATGCAGAGCAGTGTTACAGACTTAACTGTTTTATTCTTTCGTTGGAGAGGACCAAGACCCGCAGCAGCAGTCAGACGAGCACCACCACCCCCGCGCCCTGCAACCGAGACCCCATCACACAGCCTCGTGCAGACTGCTCCCATGCTGCATCTTGCATGGGCGATTCAGACCTCCCAAATCCCACTTCTCTGCTCGCATTGCACGTCTTAACAGCTGTACTGCCAGGGAGGGCATGAGAGTACGCAGCCTCAAAAATGTGTCAAGAAGGAAGTGTGATCCCACTCCCTTCCATTCAGCTGGATGTGTCCAGGAAGAACAAGTAGCCAGTGCGTTCAGCAATAGGATCCTCTTTCTTGTTTTCAGCTTGGCTGCAGTGCTGTAATGTGCTATCACTTATGTTTAACAATATTAAAACATGTAACACGACCTTGAAATATTTGCGTGAATTACACGCAAATGTAATTTTATTACATTTGATTAATTTTATCCAGACAGCATTTGAAGTGTCACTCTGGCACCAGCATTTCTACCCAAAGTTTTAGCAGTGGTGTTCCTACTTTAACTCAATTCAAAACTGTGAGTAAAATATAATTTAATAGCAACTTGGCTTTGCAATGATCTCATTGAAAAGGCATATCCAGCATTGCCTTTGCAACACAGAAACGGCCACAGGATAAGCCTGAGGGACATAGATTAACACTCAGATCAGATACAATTTCAGCCCCTTCTCCCTTGCAGGGAATGTTTTGGCCTCTCGCCAAGCAGAGAGCATTCCACACGCAGTAGGGTAAATTCAGTATAGCACCCATATGGAAATATCTTCTTCAAGACAAGGCCAGGGTGTAAAAACTATTATCTGAACACATGTGCTCTCTCACTCCAAAAGTGAATGAGCCTACAGCTAAGTTTGACTCAAACTTTTCCCATCTCATGGGAGTCCATATTTGAGCAAACCTTTGAATGGTAGTGTTGTACACCCCGGCATTGAAGCTGGCATTCATGTTGCTTTTCTTCTTTTTTACAGATTTAAGCTGAATGCAGCAGAGGTCTAATTTGGATCTGCTCCCTATACAAGAATATTTTTATCATCTCTTTTCAAGTGTGGTTACTATAGAAAAGTAGCTCTGCATCAACCTGACCTTTAGAATTACACTTGTCTACTCCCAACACAACTCATCAACAAAAACATCAAAACAGATTTTGTTATGATCAATCATAACATATAGTTCACCTAGTGAAAGGGCAAACCTGAATTCTACTCTGCTTTCATAGAGTTTATGCTTACGCAGTTGTCAGATAAACTCTAGTTTCAGACGCTCCTTTGCTAGTGTTCATAGAGGATATCAGAAATGAAATTGTATCCCACACTTCTCTCCTGTCTCCTACTCCTTCACTGTTCCTCCCTCAGTTCATTTGTATGCACACTGATCTTTCCAATACCAGTAAGCAGAGAATTGAAAATGTGCATCTACAAATAGACAAATTATTATAAATACATAGGTTTGTGCAGTTATGCACAGTTATATATGCACAATACTGCACACACAATTTGTTAATAAACTTCACAAACAAAATTTGTCTTCCAGCAAGTAAATTAGCTAGAATAAAGTATACACACAGAGTATAAATAATGCTTTCTTACTAAAAATTCCATCATCATAAAACAAATAAGGCCTGTGAGGCTTATAAAACCTATTATGCGAAAACTCTTCAGGTTCAGCTTCACGTGAATATATTTTTTCCTGCATTTGGTTAACGAACAACTCTAAACATTCAAGACAGGAACGAATCAGTTTTATCTGGCATGAAGTCTGCATTACCAAATTCCACATGGTTTCCAGTTGATACCACAAACTTAGCCACAGTTCATTCAAAACTCAGTCCTAGTCCTCCAAAAGGTAGGCAAACACCTGTGAAACTTTTCATGATGCCGGGATAGTGATGCATATTACAGAGGCAGATAGAATCCTACCTGTGCCTAGCACACAGCAGGCAAAAGCTGACTAACAGCAGATTTCATCCTGCTAGAACAAAATAAATGCCTTTGTGACTCCAAAAGGCAATGAATTATGAGATTATGACTACTCTTCAAATATCTTTTGTGACTATCCATTCATCTGATGATTTGGAGATGAGGTATTTTAACTTATAATTTACCTTAAAATTTGTAGGCGTTATAAATGCACCAGGATTCACAGGTTCCTACAGAGCACAAATTCCTGAAGTTTCCTGATGGAATAACTGCATCTCTTTTCTGGTGTGTGCCTAATACCTATGACAATCTGACCTTCTACCTCATTTTCAGCAGACAAACCTTTTCCTGTTTAACCTGAAAGAAGAATGCACAGTGGGACATCCATATACAAGGGGGTTTCTTTATTCTGTGTTTTAGATGCAAGAGTCATGCTAAGGATCCTTTTTCTGATCCTAGGAAGTCTAAGGGTGTGAAAAACATGAAATTCAGTTTAGCTGAATCTTCACAGCAGCTGTACTCCAGGTGGGGCTCTAAAGAAAATACATGTACAAAGATGGTTTGAAGTTTGACAGCTTTTTTTCAAACTGCAGCTTAATTTTATGGCACAGTTTCAAGGTATTATCTCTGCTGTTCCAGACATCTGTATTTTCTTAACCATTTGACCAGTCTTCCTATTAAAAAGACAATACATTGGAGTTTCTGTGAGTGACAAATTCTCCTTGTACTGTAGCTGTACCACCAAAACATCAAGCAACTGTCCACTCAGTTCTCACAGAAGCACGTTTTGGCCCTTCGAGTTTTAATGAGAAAACTGGAGCCACAACACAAAAATTGAGAACCCTTTGGTGATGCAACCACANGGATTCACAGGTTCCTACAGAGCACAAATTCCTGAAGTTTCCTGATGGAATAACTGCATCTCTTTTCTGGTGTGTGCCTAATACCTATGACAATCTGACCTTCTACCTCATTTTCAGCAGACAAACCTTTTCCTGTTTAACCTGAAAGAAGAATGCACAGTGGGACATCCATATACAAGGGGGTTTCTTTATTCTGTGTTTTAGATGCAAGAGTCATGCTAAGGATCCTTTTTCTGATCCTAGGAAGTCTAAGGGTGTGAAAAACATGAAATTCAGTTTAGCTGAATCTTCACAGCAGCTGTACTCCAGGTGGGGCTCTAAAGAAAATACATGTACAAAGATGGTTTGAAGTTTGACAGCTTTTTTTCAAACTGCAGCTTAATTTTATGGCACAGTTTCAAGGTATTATCTCTGCTGTTCCAGACATCTGTATTTTCTTAACCATTTGACCAGTCTTCCTATTAAAAAGACAATACATTGGAGTTTCTGTGAGTGACAAATTCTCCTTGTACTGTAGCTGTACCACCAAAACATCAAGCAACTGTCCACTCAGTTCTCACAGAAGCACGTTTTGGCCCTTCGAGTTTTAATGAGAAAACTGGAGCCACAACACAAAAATTGAGAACCCTTTGGTGATGCAACCACACCCCACTCATATTCTGCTGTGTGCCCAATATCCCCCCCAAGCCACAGATACACAACAGAGAAATACCAGCTGTTGAAGCTTTGCAGATGGCAACTCCAATATTGTGCCATTTTGGACTTTCTCCTCAAAGGATCACTCCACTCCCTTCTTTGATAGGGTTGGGATTTCTTTTCTTGGGGGGATGGATATTTGGGCATGAAAAATAGCTGTGGGCATGAACAATGGGGAAATAGGATTTATAAAGTGAAATAAAGTCTTTCAATTTGTGGAAACAGCTGGAGGGAGGAATGACTCTTATGAATAACATAGCTGAAACTGAACAGACTGTTGACAGTGAGTTCTTTCAGATGCTAACTGTGGCTGCACTCTTACATGACAGTACAACACTTAAATCTGTAACTAAAGAAGATTTAATGCACAATGATGTATCCAGCATTTTCCAGTTTACTACGCTGAGATTAATCCATCCATCCTTTCCCTACACATAATTTTTAGGGAAGAGAGAGTGGTTTCTTCTGCATTTTGTGTACTTAACAGTGCTATACAAGTGCTAGAATGAGCATTCATTTTCAGTGTTATGTGAGAGGTATAGTATACCCGTGCCAACGTAGACATGCTCCTCGAAAGGAAATACACACTACTTGGAAGTCTTTAACATGCTGACACATATGGTACAATATCTATGTGGGTGCACATAAGACTATTCAAAAGCAGTTTTGCAAAGCACCAAATGAACCTTACATACAGGAATTACAGCATGGGCAACTGAACATCCCAGAGGTAAGTACAGCAGCTCGGCCTCAAGGGAACGCATGTGGACATGTATCTCCCTACAGGTGAAGTAGAGCCAGGCTTGTACTTATTCCAACCTTTCACTGCTCCTGCTTTTATCTCCTCCCCGCTCATTTGATTTGGTACATATCATCTGTTCTGCTGAAGGAAAACGGACTTCCACCAGACACCACTGCTTCAGGCAAGTACCAAACACTACCTTCATACCATCCTCAGGGACACTTAACAAAAGTCTTATTCCCATGCCCAGCAATGGTTTGTGTACTCAGGAGCCAAAGCATCACTGAAAGTCAATAGCATGCAACTGTGTGAATCATTTAGGTGCTTTTGAAAAGGTGAATCACCCTCAACACAGCTAATATAAACCGGATGTTATCTGCTTTAAGCAGGCAATTCGTTCAATGCAAAAGTATTAAGCTAGGCAGTCAGCCTGGGGCATACGTGCATAGGCACCTTCGAGGGAGCATCTGCTGAGCTTCAAAATCCGCTGAGTTTCTCAAAAGATATTTTTTACTCCTGCCTTGCAGAATGAGGCTTTCAGGCATCAAGAAGGACTCACACTTCTTGGGAGTGTGAGGGAGTCTTCAAGTGTACGTCATTCGATAAAGCGTCTTTTCAGAGTAATTCCATAGGTGAATGCCCAATGAAAATAGACAGAAAACATGGAGGCAAAATTCCACGTGAGGAAACACCTTAGTAGCCTCTTCAAATGTATTACAGAAATCTTTCAAAACAGTCAACAAGGTACTTTACCTGTGCTAAGGACAAGCACATTTATTTCAATAAAAACTTTTCTTTTTCTCATGGAAAAAATAAAAGCTATTTGCCAGCTAAATCTTTTCTTTCAAAGCCACCCCGCTTCAAACAAGCCCCATTATTTGTTGTGCTGTTAGACAACAAGTTTGCTTTGATCTCAGTGGATCATACAGAAGATTTAACACAGTAATCTGTCTGGAAAATTCAGTGGTAAGGTCAAGGGTAAATCAAGGTAAAAAGTGTTTACTCAGTTCTAATTTAGTCAAGAGCTTTACTTGTTTCAAATAAACCCAAGAAGTTTATCAACTTTTGATTGTTATTTTATTTTACCTAGCGCTACTTTTTTATTTTACCTACTGCAAAACCTCCACCTTCTGTTATTACTACTGCCTGACTTGTCCAGTCACCTGGAAACTCAGCCATCTAAGGAGACATAAAGACTAAATTAGAAATACTCCTGCCTATAAATGGGCTGTACAGAAGGCACCTTGCTTCTTAATCAGTTATTGAGTTTAAGATTACAGGTTCATGTTTCAGAAATCAATCACTACACAGACATGAAGATGGGGAAAGGGCATGGCCAGGATTATAGAAAAACACCATGCCCAGAGAGTTGGGAACTACTTGCTTTTTAGTCTAGAGAATTGTCCCTACTGATAAAGCTGTCAGCCCAAAAGCTCAGTGAAATAAGCTTACTGAAAAATCAAGCATTTTAGTCAGCTTGCTCAGTATACTTGCAATTGGAAGCAGCATTTCTATTAGTTTTTCTGTAAACAATAGTAGTTCATAAGTAGGAAAGGTGCACTGTTTTAACATCTGTCTATTTGACAGTAGCATGCTCACAGAATATACTCTTTGTGCCAACAGGTTGAATCCTGAAGTACTTTTATTCCTGAAATCAACAGAGTTTTGCCTGAATGATTAAGGGCCCCTATAGCTTCCACCAGGCATCAAAGGGAGTTCAGGCATCTGGACTTAAGGCCAAGGGCCACTGTATTTTGGTCTGAATCTTATTTCCAAGGCTTACTTTAAATAGCACCAGTGAGTTCTACAAGCTCAAAAAAACAATCACAGGAACTGGGGAGGGAAAAGAAATGTTGACTTCGAACAAAGGGATCCAAAGGCCCTGTCCAGACTGGCCAAGCGATTTGAGTCTTTGTGTTAGCCAACAAGTGGTATTTTATTATATGCCCTCATTCAGGGCTGTGGGGAGATGAAAGGTTCCGCACAGACATGGGGAGGCAGGGGAGGTGAGGTAGGGTCTTCCTAAGCATACGTTATGAAAGAAGATAGGTATGGCTGTAGAAACATCAGCATGCCTGCTTTGTATGGACACAGTGGACAGACAGACAGGCAGTTCATCAGGTCTATACTCCAAAGGACGTGACAGAAACACTCAAACATGACTGAATCTAAAACAAGCTCCTACTTTCTGTACAGATCTCTTTGAAAGTTAATCAGCACATTTAGTCTCAGTTGCTTCTCATTGTTGTTCTCACCAAAGTCCCCAGTAATCCCTTAGAACCTGGGCAAAATAGAGGGTTTAGGGTTTGTTAGGGTTGAGGGGGGTGTGAAAACGAAAGTTCTCTTTGCGCACTATAAAAAACAAAAAAAACCACTACACCTCCTTTCTCAGACAGTGAGCAGACCCTTAAGAACTAGTTTCAGAAGAAGATACTCTACGATTAAAAATTCTGTTTGGAAAACAGTCAAGCTATTGTTTATGGACCGAAAAGTGTTAAAAAAGATCTACGTTGGTACTTCCATTAAGAAACCAAAAATAGAAATGTATGGACAAATAACTATTTAAACTAATGCTTTGGCAATAGAAGAATTTTAAAACACCACTTAACAAATGGATTTGACCTAGATTCCTACCCTCTGTTTTAAAAGAACATTCTTGAGAACAATTCGCAAGCACGTTGGTTCTCATAATTTATCTCAACTGTGTAACAATTTTCAAAGCTTCAGTAAAAAACCTGCAACACCTTTTCCCACTTTGCTGCCTGCACACCTCCTTACCAGTGAAGGGTGTTAAGGGAACCGGAACTAAAGCAGAAAACAAACAAAATTTAAAATCATAATCATCAGTTGAAAGGCAAAGGTGTAAGTAACCATTCTACAAAGAAAGTAAGGAACCTAAAGGGTCTGCCAGTACAGTAATCCTAGCTCCCTCTACCACTTCAGATAGTCCCTAGTTCTTGTGACAACATTGTTTTCAGTCTAAATTGCCATTTGCTTGTCTACTGATCCTTGTCCCTCTTCTTTTCCTCAGTTCATTTATAGAGGGATATCAAAGCTCCTCCCAGCCTTCATTTTGCTTTGTTTTTGCAAAGCTCCACTCCTCTATTCATTTTTTTGTCCTCCATGATGTTGAGCATCCTGACAGCCATTCTCCGTGCTTGCTCCAGGTCAAACATGACCTGTTTGAATGTGGATGACCAGAATCGCCCACAGCATGCCAGAGGCAACCTCCTCTGTGCCTCTCCACCAAAAATATGCACATTAGATCAGGTTTGTCATTTTCACCGCATTTTGTCGCTAATCAGTACACCTAGGTTCTTGTCCTCATCTTCAGGTGATGGCACTGCCAGGCCATTTCAGTTACTTCAGTCTGAAAAGTCACCAACTCGACTGTAGAGGAGGAGCAAATTTAACTAGCATATTCCTTTTAATGAATGTTTTAATGGACATAATGGATGAAACAAGTCTCAAGATGCTCATGTAGCAGTTCATTAACAACCTCCCTACAACATGATACCGCTCTCTCAACACTAGCCTTATCTTTTCATCCTTATCAAGTCACTTCCCAGTTACTCTACTGATTCCAAATTTCACTTGCTTAATAGTTTCCACTGTGGTTCTGCTATCAAGCAGAAGTCCAAAGAGAACAAATCTACCACTTTCCTGCCTCTGGAATATGGCTGTCAGAGGGAGCTATCAGATTAGTCAGCACAATCTACCTTTTACTTTTAAAATCCAAGACTCCACATAGGCTTTCCTTCCAAGTTTGGTTTATCATGATCAGAATCACTGGCCTGCATTTTTACTCTTCTGCAACACAGATACTATATTTGCAATTTCTAAGCACACAGTAGAAGTCCTGCCCTTAAAGGTTTGTTGCTGGACCAGCTGTTTTCAATGTGCCTTTTATTCTAGTATTTCTTCTTTGTTTCCATGGTCAGTCTTATCCATCAAGTTGACATTATTCATCATCCCCTTTCACTCCTGTAGGAATGAAGGCAGAGCATAGTTTAATTTCTGCATATTCTGTACAGTCACTAGTCACTAACCCATTCTTCTCATGTTAACTATCCCACCTAGCCCATGCCCCTTTCCTACTTCTGTTTTCATAAATTTTGGGGGGAAAACTACTCTGTTCTGTCTTGTCTTAATATCCTTAGCAGTGTCTAATCCAACTTCACCTCTGGCAGTCCTCACTTTGTATTAATGCTTCTTGACCTCAAAAATGCACCTTTATTTCCCCATGAGTTTTTCTCTCCTTTCATTGTAGACTTTTCCTATTTCTTCTTTGCAGCTATTCCCTGGGAATCCCTTCCTGAGACACAGATTCCTGGTGGCTCTAGAGTCCCTAATGTCAGGAAATTCCAGGCCTACTTCATATTTAGGTACCTGTCCTATTCAGCGCAGCTCATGCTACTAACCAGTTGCTATAGCTGTATCACAGTTTGCTCTTTGAAATAAGAAACCTTGTTACAGAGCCATTTTTAATTCTTCCCATTTATTTTAAAAGAGTAATTGATGTTTTAAAAGACCGTTGAGCATTCTATTTGACCAAAGCTCCTACATCTTATTAATTACTAAAGCCAAAGTAAAACCAAAACTCTCTCTTGTTAAGTGACAAAGAAATTCCTAGACATCAATAAGCATGGGGGCCCTCTATTATTAGCAGTATTTTTCTCCTGTTTTGCTGCAAAGGTGATGGGCAGATCACAATAAATTAGCATTTTCCAAAGAATCTTTCTCAACAATATCATAATCTGTGTTCATAAGTTTAGTATTAACTGAAAATCAAAGAGGCAATTTCTATTTCCAGCTGCCTGAACTAAATGCAAACTCAGCTGATGTCAGTACAGGTAAATTGAATTCATTTGGTGAGACAGGATAAAACACTTCACTCCTAGGCTTTTGGTGGGATGGGCAACAACACCTCTTGCAGAACAACAAGAANAAACTGGTCAAAATGAGCTGCCTGTATTGTCCCTATCCTTCCACTTCTCTCAGGTGCAACTCAAACAGCTGCTTTTGAAAATCTTGCCCATGTCTCAGCTTTTATTCCAAACTCCACACACTGTTACTTAGAGAATATTTTTTATTAGCTTAAAGAAAAAATCTGACATTTCTATGCTTTATAACTATGACCTAGCAAAACCAGCAAGAATGAAGAAAGACAAATACATCCTTAAAATAGATTTTACCTTTTCTCAGCCAGAGTTACAGGAGCACAGCATCTTTAAATACCACAGTGAGAAAGAATAAATAAAAAATTTTAAGTTTCCAGTTAACAGATGTAAAATCACACCTCAAACTTTTTGCCTAAGCTTTTCTTTTCTTTTTTTGCATCTCATTTTTGTTTCTGTCAACATTATAACATAATCCATCTGAGAGGTTTAAACCTAAACGGTTTTAAGCAGTGGGTGAAACCACGGTATGTTAACTGACAGGAGGTTTTGGCTCCTTCATCTTTAAGCATCTATTTCTCAGCTGCTGTTTCTCTGCAGCAGGGGCTAGAAAGTTTATAGACTTCAGTCCAAGACTCCTAATTGCCTAATACATGCTGCTTAAACATGTTTTCTTTTAATTTGTTTGTTTCTTTCATAACTACAACATTATTGTCTTCCAGGTTGTCCATCTGAATATATTCACATTTACTACAGCTAGAGGCTTTCATCTAAACAACTGATTGTATCAGATGATAGTAAGCAACGCATATGGCTGTGATGCCGTCTAGCAGAGTTATCCCCGCCTGACAGGTGACAGAGCTGATGCATAGGTGATGACCATAAAACAAGACATGGATAGTGAGAAATGGAGGCAAAGCAGAAATACAATTGTGATACCTCTGAGCATTAGGCAGTTCTCCTTCAGCCACATACAAGGGTATTTTCAATAGTAAACTGCAGACAACAGTTACTAACCTGTTTCTTTTCAAAAATAAAATGTTTTTCCTATGGCATATACTCCACAGCCATCTCCAGCACAAGAGATTTTATATTTGAACAATCTGAACAGTGGAAGAATGAAAGCTTATAAAATACATATCCTTGTCTATGTTGGAAATAGCACAATTCCAAACCAGAGACTAATGCTGAAATACAATCCAGGGGCTATGCTTCCATTCATAAACTGTTCCATTCGAACACAGGGTCTGGAATGAATTTTATCCTCATGTTCAACCAGAGAGCCACAATTTATTATAGTGCTGCACTTTTCAGTTTCAAAACCATATCCCTAGTATTTTTCCCTGTCAAGTCCAATGGAGATTAGCAGACTTCTCAACCATGATCATCCATAAAGGGATGCAGCAAAATCCAACTGCCCGGAGACACAAAGAAGCAAGTCCAGTTATGTACCACATGACTAAAAGAAAAGGAAACCTACTGTGTATACACAGCTCCAACTGTTTAAGCTGGAAAGGCATCAGAAAGGTTGTTTCGTTAGTAACAGCGTAAGTGGGAGCTCGAATCTACTTACTTCAGCTCTGCCTCTAACTCACCACTAGATTGTCTATACAGCAGACTAGCTGTATTACTCCTGTGTAATATCACGGTAATGCTCCCTGACAACTTCAAACCCCAAAATAAATAACGAGTGCTTCCCATTCATTGCATATTCTGCAGCTGAGATGTGCCACAAAGGTACAGGGTTATTTACACCAGTTACGTTTCCAGATCTGACTCGGGAGCCTCCCCAGGCTATCTAGGGAGTTACTACCTTCTGATGTTCAAATTGAAGGGAAACTGGGATCCAACAACACCAGTCAGTATGACCAATTTCAATCTACAGGCTCACTGCTTTTTGCAGCATTTGTCTCCAGTTTTCCACAGTGTCTTAGAATATTTCTCTGGTAAAAAGACCACACCAAAAATTGCAACAGAGCTGACAAAATTTTCATCATTAGTTCTCTGCATACAGCAAGATGAGAGAAACATCTGATGCCAGGATACCACAAACTAAAAGCAATTTCAATAACTACAACAAAGCCCCCATCAACTCCTGGGCTAGCACAATTTCCACCTTTTGGAGGGGAAAAGGAAATAAATTAAAAAAAAAAAGCACAAACCCTTTAAAATTGGTAACATGGTCCTTCAGCCCAAGGATGAAATCCAGCAATCCAATTTGTGATTTAGCATGTCATTTCTAAATATTCATTTTTCTCACAAAGCTTATTGCACTAGAAATCTCTAACTTGATCAGAATATACTCATACCACACCATAAATCAGATTTCCCCAGTACCTGGAAAAGCAGAAACTAGACTTAAGTTAACTTAAACCCTTAAATGAAGTCAAAGGAAATGACGACAGCTATCAGGTACAGAATTCTTCTATAGCAACATTTATTAATTTTTTAACTATTAACCAAACTTTCACATGCCAGTAAAAAGCTTTCCATTTGATAAGTTAAAAGCATGTGTTTTGTCCAGTGTAAAACCTCCACCACATCTCCTTTGCCTAGCATTCTTACATTTTATCTACTGGGTCACCTAATAACGTGTACAGTGAATCAGTCTAGATCCCTTCAAGTCTAAAAACTCTCTTTGACTGACAATGGGCAATTGTTTTACAGAACGGATGACAATTTAAAATGAACCCTGCTTTGATAGTTACTGTAGAATATCTTTTTTAAATTCAGCTCTGAGTGGCTTTGTTTGTGACTAAGTTAAGAAATATTTTTAGCACAACAGTTATAGCTCCATCAGAAGAAGCTTCACCATCTATTTTGGCAGGCAATATGCCAAAAGAACTGTGGTGCATTTTCATTCACCTCTTGGCTACTGCTTCTTCCAAAGTTTCTGTCCAAAGACAGCCAAGACAAAGTTCTACAAATCATCACTTGAATGAGATCTAATTATTCAATTATTTTTAAAGCCTTTCTTTTCCTTATTTCTTCACAGCCTTACACACCTTTTACCCTTCAGGGCATTTGTCCTCACATCTTTCCCACAATTGGAAGTGCAGGTGATTTCTTTCCCACCCATTAACAGCTTTCAGATTGAGAAGAGAACTGAATACAATATCCTGTACAGCCCCTTTGGATATAGTCCTTTTTATCTAGGTAGAGAGGAAGAAAAAAAATCTGTATAGTCACCTACTCATATACAGAATTTTCTGAGACCTGATCTGCTGCTTTGCATACATTACAGAACTATTGCCCCTAATCCAGGGGCAAGTTAACTCCCTCACAAAGATACTTGTCACATTTACCTTTACCTGAATATCTAGGATTATTAATATAGCCTCAGTTATGAAACTGCAAATATACAGAATCATAGAATTGTTTAGGTTGGAAAAGACCTTTAAGATCATCAAGTCCAACTGTTAACTTAGCACTGCCAAGTCCACCGCTAAACCATGTCCCCAAGCGCCACATCTACACGTCTTTTAAATACCTCCAGGGATGGGGACTCAACCACTTCCCTGGGCAGCCTGTTCCAATGCTTGACAACCCTTTCAGTGAAGAAATTTTTCCTAATATCCAATCTAACCTCCCCTGATGCAACTTGAGGCCATTTCCTCTTGTCCTATCACTTGCTACTTGGGAGAAGAGACCAACACCCACCTCACTACAACCTCCTTTCAGGTAGCTGTAGAGCGTGATAAGGTCTCCCCTCAGCCTCCTCTTCTCCAGGCTAAACAACCCCAGTTCCCTCAGCTGCTCCTCACAAGACTTGTGCTCCAGACCCCTCACCAGCTTCGTTGCCCTTCTCTGGACACGCTCCAGCAACTCAATGTCCTTCTTGTACTGAGGGGCCCAAAACTGAACACAGTATTCGAGGTGCGGCCTCACCAGTGCCAAGTACAGGGGCATGATCACTTCCCCAGCCCTTCTGGCCATGCTATTTCTGATACAAGCCAGGATGCCGTTGGCCTTCTTGGCCACCTGGGCACACTGCTGGCTCATATTCAGCTGGCTCTCAACCAATACCCCTAGGTCCTTTTATGCCGGACAGCTCTCCAGCTGCTCTTCCCCAAGCCTATATGATCCACCTAGCTGTGTTTAAAGTAGGGGAAACTTGAAATTTAACTGTAAAACATGAACTGCTTCAAAAGGTGTATTAATTTGAAGGTTTTGATGATGGGGAAAGAGAAAATCTCTCTCAATTGTCATTCTACTGAACATCCCTCTTAATTTGTATGGTGCAGATGCTCCCCCCTTACCCTTTTGCTTTCTTCACTTTTTTTTTCCCCCTTCTCTTATTGTTTTCTTCTCACTGCTCTTCAGTTTCGCAACTGTGAAGGGATGCTGCTCAAAGCCCCACAACTCCCAAATGGATCCACTTTGCCTTTGCTGAGCCAGCTTCTGCACAGCTCAGAAGGACCACTTGGTTTCAATTTTTCTTTCCATCTAAAATGCAAACTGTTTACATTTCTCACAGTAGTGAAATGGCTACATAGTTGCTGACCTGAAAATAAACTTTTCTCTCTGAAAAAAGTGAATACAATTTCTGATTGACCAATGACTTTAGAAACAGTTTGAAGATACAATATTTTAGCCCACAGGGGAACACAGAATACACGTACAGGAACACCTTGCAAAGGTGCTTACAGGATTTGAGTTCTGCTTTCAGAGCACTCAGGACTTCAACGTTTCTGGAAGTCAGTGGGACGTCAGGGCTTTTGAGAACATTGTCCTCGGACTCCAAAAGTGCAGTTAGAGAAGATTTCCAGCTATCTGACTGTTTAGTGGAATTGCCACATCCATCAACAAACCAAATTAATTTTTATTTTAATGGAACTTCAAACTGCTTCTTACAATTTTAAAATTCCCTTGTGCAATCGAGTGCTCAAATATATCAGAAAACTGATCCTGTGTGTCTTTAGAGGGCACTTGTGAATGTGAAGAATGATTTTACCTCCAAACTGGGTCATCACATTTAGGCTGTTCTCTGGCTACTGCAGAATATGTTACTACAGGAACTAAGAGACTTAGCATTAAAATAGCCTGAATATTAATTCTCCATCTTATTCCTTGCAAGTCCCACCATTTTTTGTTTTAGCTGCTACTACATCAAGACAAAGAAAACATGTCTCAGAATAATGATGTCTGTTTTCTTCCTTTATCACTACACTCAAAAGGAACAATAACGAATGGTATAATATAAATTTACAACAAATTCCTAACTATCTGTTCATCTTGGTCATTAAGACCATAACAGGCGACAGTGATCCCTCAATTACCAAGGAAGATGACTCGGTCACTTATATGGGAATACTGCCTGGGCTTCAAACTCATTTTTCTGGGAGAAGATTTTAAAGGCAGAATAAAAATTCCAAACTAGGATACAGATAGCTAAGAGATGAAGCACTTTTTCACAGTTCTAAGAAGCTGGTTTTCCACTTCCCCGCCTGCACTGCCTGCAGGAATGTGCTGGCTACAGAAACACAACAGAAATGCAAAGTTCCCATTGAGATACAGGATGGAGAGATTTTGTAAGTACTGCATTTTTAGCCACAGATTTGTGACAGGATTGGGAGAAAGTAGTGAGCAAATGGATATGCATTGGCTCATTCCCCCTTCCTTTGAACCAAAAGATAATTAATGGCTCTTCAAAATCAAAATGTGTGTATCTTTTGGAGAGCTACAGCTAGAAAAAGGCAGTATTCTACTCAATTCGACAGTGATGCTTTTCAGGCCTGATTTTTATTAACCCAGTTATTATTATACCCTCTACCTCAAACTTAGCCACAGATTAGGACTTAGCATACTGAACACTACACAAACAAAAACCAAAATGTTAGTCTCACTTAAGTAGTTTATCTTCAAACTTTATGGCAACCTGAGTTTGCTATGTTTTCACATAGATCTTACACCATCACTGCATCTGAGAAAGGTGCAATGGAAGAGGCAACTTGCTGGGACTGATTGTTATTAGGAGAGGAAGAAAACTTTGCAGTAAACTTCATGAGTCAACTAACACTTCATTTTGCTGTAGTTTTGAAAAAGAATATACAATACGATTCATAATGCTGCATACCACTGCCACCAGCTGCCCTTCAGCTCACAGCAAAGGTTCCCCTTGCAAGGCTCACTATACCTGGGGCTGTCCTTGCTCTGGTGACTGGCTCCCCCCTGAAGTCTGACTGAAGCACTGGAAACAGTCATGTTGATGTCAGTCAGGCTCGCCACAAAGTTCACCCAGTACAAAATTGTTGTCAACTCCTTTTGATCGGCTGTCCTCAAATGAGGCCTCTTCTACTTTCAATGCCACAGACACAATAGAATCTCAAATCTTGCAGAGAAATACTTCATTTATTAAGCATGGCCTTCCCCTTCTTAATAAGTCTTTTCCCTCTTTCTCAAAATAGAGATTTGCTTTTGCTTAAAAATGTAAAACAAAAGGTATTCCCTCACAAAATACCCAGCTATGCTGAGGTATATGGCATTCTTTGAGAACAAACATATTTCCATCCCTTGTCTTTCATTCTCCTACTGACTATGCTTGATCAGTCATAAAGATGACCTGTTTCCTCTCTGTGCCATTGCTCCCATGGAGATCAGGAGAGTAGACATTTGCCATTAGTACATGATAAATTTTGTCTTTCTGAGGTATATCCTGATTTCTTTTTATTCAGCTTCCCCCTCTGCACCTAGCAGACACAAGCTATAAAATAGGATTCACATGTTTCACTTGGCAGCTTTGCCTAGCATTTCCAACAATGCTTGAAAAAGCATTGACTTAATCTATAGCAGTAACCGCATAAATAACAATTAGATGTATTACTCATTGTTTTAAAATAAATATACTCGCCTATGCGTGTTTCAGTCAAAGTCATCACCTTAGAGTTTGGAATGACACAACTGTGGCACTATAGACAACAGTGCACTAGTGAGCAGCTGAAGCAACACCATTTCCTATCTCAGAGATAATACTGGAAATCTCAAGCCAAGTTACTCAAGTACTGAGTAACTACTCAGTACTGCCTGTTCACAGGCTTGCTGCAGTCAAATGAGATGGTCAGTCCCAGAACATAGTCTTGAACTAAGTAGGTTTGCCTTTACTCTCTTGGAAACCTCTCTTGGGCAAAGTTAGGATCTCCCAAACAAAAGCTTCTACCTGGTTTGGAGATAAAATGTTCCTGGTGAGAGTTTTACTACTTGGAGTCTGCTAATACAGATAGCTGAAGTGAGCAGTAATTCATACATACATATGTTACACGCACACACACAGAGCTATCAGCTAAACTGCACAAGAGCAGTGTGTCGCACCAGGATTCAACCTTCTGATACAGAGCCCCAGGGTCTATCGCTCAGTTAAAAAAAACTCCATTACCTGCCAATATTAGCAAAGCTGCATCCTGTTTGCAATTCCCTGCAGAGATGGACTGAATGCTTGTAAGCAGACCTGATTCTATTCAGGAAAGGGCAAACATGTTATACTTCACAGAGCTCTGGAGCCCTCCTCATTTTCTTATTTATGTCATATTATCTAATTTATTCAAATAGTATTTCCCTTCTTTTACCTTCCCTGCATAAGAGGGGCAAATACTTATATTACAGATCCTGCTAGATTTCAAGACTGATACATTCATGATAGAAAGAGATCTCTGCATGTCTGTTTTACCCTTTTTTTCTTCATTTTATGTATGAGTGTGATTTGGCATACAACATATTAATAGATTACCTACATATAACAAACAGGTGTAGATTGCTTCATCTTGTAGTGTTTAAAGAGGAATTTCAAAGGGAGGTATTAGTTGAATATAAATAAAATGTTCCTGCTTTTTATTATTATTATTATTAACAACTGAAACAGAACAAGTCTGACTGCTTACCCCACAGGTTCAACCCTGGCCAACACACCTATCTGAATCTCCATAACCCTTCTACAAAAAAGCCAGTTTGATTCAAGGGTGCCCAAGCCTGCCCTGTAATATTCAGAACACTGGTGCTTCCGCTTCATTCCCCAAAACTTCAATCTGACCCTTAGAGTTTCCTTGGTCACTGAAACAATGAATAAAACTTCTTAACAAATGGAAAAGGGTATTAATTCATCACTGGTTCAGCCCCATACAGTAGGTACTGCAAATTACAGAGGAATGCAACTAGTCCTAGCTGGCTGGTTCACATACAAAGAGCAGAATTGGTCAGTAACAAAGAGCAGGAAGAATAATTTTCTCTTCTTATCCATATGATTTCCTGACTAGGGCCAGCAGGGGATTTTCTGGGGGATTTGCTGATAAAATACAGCTTTGTCGCATTTGTCAGACCTGAGGCTGTCATGGAAACATAACTGATGTGACAACCATTAATGAGCCACTGTCACAAGGGCAATCTGTCCAAGCCGACAGATTTGCTGCTCCTGTTCAGTAGTGGGCAGCAGTGAAACAGACTGCAGGCTCTCCATATCACCCCGCCACCGCAAGGGTCCAGGACTGTTTTGTTTTGGGAACACCATATGTCCATGTTACCGAAAAAATATTTTACAGGATTCCCAGTCTGCAATGATGGGTTGGTTGGTTTGCTTTTAAATCAGATTGTAAGCAAATGTTGAAATGATAAGTGTTATGCTGAGCCAGAAGACTGGGTCTTGACTTTGCTCCTCTTCTGCCCACCTTCCAGGAAGCCAACCACTCATCCAGAAGAATAATTACCTTTTAATGAAGTTTTCTTTCCTCTTTCACAGATACCAGCTAGCTCTTTTCCTCACTCTTCCTCCAACCTACCTATTCCTAGCATCTCCCTTTTCTACCCAGACTCAGGAGTAGCCAACTGTTCCCTCACTGCAAGCAAACAAATTTCTCCTTTTCTTATGACAAATAATTTTTTAATAGTAAACATTTTAATACTTCCATAAGCCAGCATATCATTTGGCACCAATACAGGCAGCAAGAACTCATCCTTCTCAGAAACAGTGGTCGTTCACTTTGGAGTCTGTCCTGTCACCGTGTCCCCAAGGGGCACATATGATGCCAGATCTCAGAAGACAGTAAGCCCACATGCACTGCTACTGTGGGCAAAGTCATACCCCACACCAGCAGCACAACCACTAAAAATGACATTACATACCTGATAGCAAGAGGCTAATGCACAAGAGAGCTTCACCTAATGAAGCCTGGTTTTCCACATGGAAATTTTATTCAGGTGGAGAAAGGGGAATGTGGCCATTTGTTCAGGATTTCAGGACATCACACAGCCTGGCCAGAGCAGCCATTGACTGACACCTGAAATGTCTGGATAAATGGCCACTTTGCAATCAGTCTGCCATATCCAGACTACGAACTGCATAGATTTTCCAGAAAAATTACAGGAACCTTCAGCATAAGTCCACTGGCTTCATCCTCTTCTACCTGAGGATCTAGCCATACTTTTAGCATAGGTAGGTACACCCACGTTATCAAAGCCATCAGTGCCACAGGCACAGGAACTGCGCTGGGATCTGCTGACAAGGTGCTGCAGCTGATGACCTCAGGCTGCCCCTTGGACCCCCTGTTCTTCCAGACAGTCATAAATCCCCAGGCAGCATTCTGTGCTATTGTAGTACACAGCACTCAGTCATGTTTACATTTGTTTTCTACTGTCCATGCATATCAGCCAGCACCAAATAAAACGCAGCAGGGACCTTAGCTTTTGATGTGTCTCAGCAGAAAACTGGATAATGTCTCCACAGGAGATGAAAGCAGATCTTAATGCAAATGCCAAATTTGACAGTATATTACACTATCCACTGAGCCTGGCACAGAAGAGATTATAACCTGCTGATGGGGCCCTCTGTACAACCAGCTTGTGTAGCAGCCCCCTCGCCACACACAAACAGCTCCAAACATGAGGACCTGAAGTAAGCATTTCTAAATGCAATAAGGTTCAACCTCTGTCTGCACTCAACCTTTACATGAAACAAATCTCATTTCCAGGGAGACTTCTGTTGAAAAAGGAACCTGGACTCAACTGCTGAATAGAAAGTGAAAAAGCCCCGCTCTCATTGCTGCCCTTTCCCCTGTCTCCCTGGTCCCTACAGTGAGGAGGAGGAGGGCAGAGGCAGCACATGGAGACAGGCAGGGTCTGTAAGGACCTCAGCTCTGCACGTGTTTTGGGACCACCTCCTCCCTGCCTTGACAGCAGCTCTGGCCTGGCTCAAGGGAACAGTGTTCCTGCCCAGCTGATCACCTGATCACCATCAAGGACACAAGCTCTCTGTGCTGAAAAACATGCAGTCTCCTCCCAGCCCATGGTGACTGGGGGACAGTTTAGCCTTCTCGCCTCATGCCACTATTTGCTCTGACCTTTTGCGAGAGCATCCCAAGCAGGGGCAGAGGGAACAGTCCCATGACATTACAGCATCATGTCAGAGGCTCATTGCTGTAGGAAAGGGAAGACCTAAATGGATCCTCTTATGCAGCTCCAGGGACAGGACTGGCTTTCCTTCTCCACTAAAGCCTCAGATCAGGGAAAGAGAGCCATGGTTCAGCTGCCCAGGCCAGGAGCAGGGTCTTGCTTACAGGTGACACACAAGGGCAGTGCTTTCCACAGGAAATGAAAGGGGTGGCCAGACAGCCACCTATGCATGTCCCAGGGTGATACCACTCGACTTGCAACCTACTGTCATGTGCTGCTGCTAATAAGAGAGCCCTGAAAAAACAGTGTTTGCCCTTAGGTTTTCATACATTCCCAAAAGCCAATCTGCTGCCCCGAGCATGAGTGTAATGGGGTCAGTGCAATGGTGAAACCCAGTCTGATGCACAGTGGAGCAGCTCTAATCCAGAGCATCAGCTCATTACACAAAGCGTATCCAGTGTCCAAAAGTGGGGGTTCTTTTCCACTCTTCCCTCTGAAACCAATTTGACTCTTCTCCAAAAACCAACACCAGAATAAGACACTTGAAATTATTTTTCAGGCAGGTTTCTGAAGACTGAGTTGCAATATGTCCCCTTCCCTGTGACAACGTGCCAGGAAACCCCCGGGGAACTCTCCCAGAAACTGCTAGGGGATGAACACAACAGGCTGAGCTGTTCAGCTTCTCACCTCCCCCAGCACGGGTTTGAACATGTTGACAGCAGAGTGGTATGAAGATGGTTTTGTCCCCTACAAATCTTTTAGATAAACAGGATTGTGCTCTACATCAGAGATTTTTTGTTGTAACTTTAGTCAATACTTTCTTGGCTTGTCACCCTTGACAACTAGGTCATAAAACAGCTCTCTCTGGAATACGCTGTTCAAATTAATCAGCTGTCAGCTATTCTCCTTTTAAAACTAATAATAGAAGGTCTGCATGGGCCTGTGAGAGACTGAAACATGGGAATGCGAATTGTGCAGCTGCAAATGTTTCCGCACTGCTGCAGCTCTCAAACTGCTTTTTGCTCTCTACCAAGGAGGCATGAAATAGCATTGCAGGGAGCAGGTTTTGTACTGTCAAAATTGTCCAGCTCTCCACAGTATGTCCATAATGTGGTAAATGCTTAGTGATGCCTTTTAACTTTCAAGCACGCTTTAAAGAGGGGAGGGGGATGTTCTGCTCGTAAACCAACAGGCTCAGCTGGATCAGGAGTGCAGGATAATTTGATGGCTTTTATCCTTTGGATGCCAGCTGCACAAGGGATGCCAAATTGTGCTTTTGCCATTGGCAGAAGTTTTAGCCTCTGATTCATCTTCTTGTCATCAAACTGCAACAGGACGGTGGAAAAAAGGTTCAAGGGGGGAGCACTGCCTCTGAAAGGATAGGGAAATGACTCCTTTGAAGAGCCCCTTGCATACAGCAGTTTGGCTCCAAGTGGGCAGAGAGGATTAATGCTACATGAGGCTTGAACTCAGAATAAGAGCTGGCACTGGAGGAAAGCCAACTGTGCAACACTCCTCTAACTGCTTAGGGGACTCTGTTGTTGTCACGTGAAACTGAGGAACAACTGGGAGGCTCTGTTCAAAAAGTGCTCAGGGTGGAAGCATGTTTGCAAAGCCTGATGAAGGAGCAAGAGCAGCACCTGCCTCTTCCAGGTCTGCCTGCAGCTAGTACCATCAGGGGATTTTGCCTCTACTAGTAGTAGGTTCATTTTCAGCCTGAAAAATATTTTTTAAAGCCTCTCAGGCTTTTCAGAGGAACAAGAAGTTTAAATCCCAGACCGGAAGCCTTAATTATAATGGATTTGTGTGAAAGTTGCCAGACCTCTCCCTGCTCTGTAATCAGGGCTGTGCCAAGAGTCTGCTTTGTGTCACACCAGCAACTGTGTTAAGTTCAGCAAAGTAACCGGGTCAAAGATGCAAAAGCAGAACAGAGATCACTGATTAGTACTAATGAGAGCCTGCATTGCAGAGCAGAATGACAGTGCAATCATTTCAAGGCTCTTGCTGTAATTACAAGGTAGCCACACTCATATTCAGTGTGAGCTGCTCAGAACAAATCCTTTTGCACATCACATTTTACACCTCAGAAAGTCACTCAGAGTCACGATGACCTGAAAACAGCACATGAGAGGGAACAACTGTGAGAACTAGTTTTTCATACTGCTGGACTTGAAATTAGCTTACAGAAAATAAGGAAAGATTTGAGCATCCTCATAAGCATACCTTCTAAATATGCGGCGTTGTTTTCAATCAATGAATTCCATCTATTGTGAGCATAAGGTTACAGATGGAGAATACTGATCTTATGTTCAAGAATTTAATGGTGCATCTGTCCACAACTGTAACACCAGGTGCTCTGAAGATCACCCAACCTTCAAAGAAAACAGCAGAAAGAGACAACTACAGTGTTTTTCCAGTGTCTCACAGACTTTCCCTAAGAAGAAAAATCAAAGGGACTTGAGTTATTTAGAGAAGGGAGTAAGAGCAAAAACAAGTATCGAATGATACAGACAAAGTCAGTCCTAGGCTTCTAGATAGCCTCATCTCATTCACAAACAAAGCAGTGTATTTCCAAGTAATAAAGACAAATATGTCAACATAGCAATTAACCTGGAACTCACTGCAACAGACAACAGGGAAGCATAAGCTGTCAACCTATGGATAGAGGGAGCACGAGCAGTTACACAAAAGATCATCATATGCAAGATAAAACAAGCGATTAAAACATTATAACTCAGAATATAAAAATTACTCATTAGATAAGCAAGGAGAGAGAACAAAAAAAAGATTTCTACCGTGTCCTTTCACTTTCCTTCTAAGTGCAAGGAGACAGGATGCAACTAATCCTATCAAAAAAACCCACATTAAGCTCTCTGGAAAACTCAGAGCCGCTGACTATCCACAGACAGAATGCGGGCATAGAGCTGCTAGCAGAAACGTGGTGGATGCATGGGACCAATGAGGAGATTTATGTCCTGACAACAACATAAAGCAACTTGTTTCAAGATACAGAAATGAATGCACTTATAAAGTGACAACTACAGCAGGCTGCAAACGCTGGGCTAAGAACCATAGAGTACCTGTCCACAGGAGCTGTGTTGAGCACAGAGCCTCTATGCCTGCACAGACTGCTGCAAGAACTCCACGCACGTTACTGGGTATAGCAGCAGCCTTCTTGAGTTGCTTACTCCCTTAATGGATGAAAAAATACAGTATGCCAATGCCTATGTGCTGTTGGTTACATTTACGCCCAACCATAGTAGGTCAGCTATAAGGTATCTTATTATGAGTGTAGTTATAAATATATTATGATTTATTGATTTTTTTTTTCCCTTCTGATAAGGTATACATAGTATATAACATATGCAAACTTCATTTGGAACCATTCAGAAAGCTAGGACATATGGAAATTATATTAAAGGACTATGGAAATGATGCCTTGTATCACTTTTCAAAGTAACATGTAAATACTACAACACAGACCATTAAGGGAAATGCCACTCAGCCAGGAACACTGGGAGAGAACTCACCAGGCTTCGCACTGCATCGCACCACACAACAGATAAATGCCAAAAAGCAACTGTTGCCTTTGGAATGGCCAATTTGCAACACCTTGCAGAGATCTCTCAGGAGTCTCAAGCTGACCATCTGTAAAATGTAAGCACTTAAAAGCAGTGGTTCTGATTTTGAAAATCATAATCTTTTTCTGTCTCAGAAATTTCAGGGACTAATAGCATTTTCCCGCAAATGAGCCTTAAACTTGGGTAATCACCACAGTGTCCCTCCTTAAGGAGGGGGATGGTTCTAATTAACACATCAGCTCCACAGATATTTCATTCCTAGTCAAGAATGGCACGAGGATTTCTTATTAAACTGCTCCCAACCATCAAACAGATGAAAAATTATTATTTTTTCCAATCGCTTAACCAGGATATTAATTGATATTCACTAACAGCAGTATTTTATTTATAGAATCAAGCTGGTCAAATCTGGTAGGCAAGAGAGGGACACAAAGTGTTTGACTGTGCTGATCAGCCCACAGTCCGCAGATGACAGCTGCCAGTTCTGTACGCATGTTGTAGAAAGACTGCCTGCTCCAGGACAGCCTGCTTCTCCCTCATGAGCGCTCTACTGGCAGATCACAGCGATAACACTATTTTCCCCCTAAAGCCTTCCTCAAACTCCCCCCTGAGCACAGCCAATACTGCCCTTTAATCAAGGAATAATTTGCACACACACACACGCACACACTCATAAACAACAGCCATTTGTGAGGCAGGAAGGTGGGATAGAAGGATCCGATTTCCACTCACTGCACTTTCCCCCTCTAGGACGATTTTAGGAGAAAGCAGAAATAAGCATCACCATTATCTCCAGCGTGTGTTAGCAGCCACGCTGAAGCCAGTCAGCAGCGCCTGGCATTGTTTGGAGGAACACAAAAGACCTTCTGTTTGGAAAGTTCAAGAAAGAAAGCGGAGAGCCTGGTCCTACAGTCAAAAGACTGAAACGGAGGCTGAGAAGTTCTCAGGCAGAGGCTAATCTGAAGCCCTTTGAAGCTGACAGGAAAACTCCCATGGACTCCAGCACACTTTGGATCATGCCTGAAATGCACAGGAGGGAGCAAAGCAGCATAAAAGTAGAAACCAGCATCTGCTAGAGGGGAGTTTAAACAGCGTAGGGGTGACCTAATCTTTTCATCATGGTTATCAGTACAGTGTATTTTTGTGATGTTCGAGCAAGTGGGATTATATCAATTTCCTAAGTCTTTTCATTAGGACATAGCAGTTGTACATTAATCGTTAGGTATTTTTCCGCTTAAAATGCTATGCATGCTACCCTAATGTTGAGTGTTGAATACAGCATTTAGCAAACATCTCTGAGGAAACAGGGGGAAAAGACCCTTTCAAATTGCCGAAATTATTAGTTTTCTGCTTTCTTCCCCCACTACCCTCTCCCAAAAAGGCTGGTTTAAAGCTGTGAAAAACACAGTCCAGGACTGAAAACCTTATTAAGAACAATGCTGACAGCATCATGTATTCATAAGCAGCAGTTTGAGACAGAGCCCAACCCAGAATAAACTCTTTAGCAGCACATTCTCCAAACAATTGCTAAAGGATCCCAAGTGCGTGGAGGTTCCAAATTCTCTGCTTAATTACAATGCAATTAATTTTCTCATTAAAGACGAATATAGGAGCATCCAAGAAGAAAGAAGTGTCTTCTGAATTCTGTAACACTTCCATAATTATTTTCTTGCATATAGGAGTAGTTGTTGCAGTGATTTTAAAGTTTGGTGCTGTCTAGGTCCTAAATGACATTTTCTGGGAATTAATTTGTTAGAAACATTTTTTTTAAACACTACTTGCAGCCTTTGCACAAGATTCAAACAAAGAGCCAAAGTATCTTTTCTTTTTTCAAAAATGCAGGATGTTTCCTCTTTTCCTGGCTAATAGAATCCAACTGTTGCCGCATGACATCATTCCCCAGAGCTAGGGAATCCAAGCGCGCTCAGACACTCGGCTGGGAGTAAACAACACGGAAAAAGAAAACCCACTAAACTTTAAAATGGGAGGAAATAACATTAAAAAGGCAATTTTTGTTACCTGAAATTTGGAGCATTCCCCTTTCCACTCCATTCTCAGATTTGTATTTCCCAGACAAAACTCTGTCTTATTATCTGAGGCAATCAGAAAACCAGTCGTTTAGCGTCTAATACCTGCTGTGCTTCCCACAACTCCTTCATATGACCTTTCGCAGCACTGATTCCAGCTAAAATGATTGCAGAGAACACAGACTGCCCAGGCCAGTTGTCATGGAGATATCTCTCTCTCTCTCTCTTCATACGCGCGCGCGCGCATACACACACATACAGATTTAAACAATTCTGGGAGGCATCCACAAAACAGCATGCCTTTTCATCAGCTAAGTTTTTGAAGCATTCCACCCCTCCTCCAAGCCCTCCCTAGAGTCAGCCCAGGAAGCTGAGCTTTGGTCATGAATCGATTGTTGAAATTGGAGATATCGCCTTTTGAAAAAAGAAAACCACCACAGAACTTGTACTTTTTTTCCCCCAGGAAGGAAAAGAGAGATGTTTGCTTACCAAAGCTTTGAACTAAAAGTAAATCTATAGCGTTCAAACCTGTGGGCTATTTGTCTTTGCCCGACTTGTTATGAATTTGATATCTGAAAGCACTAAGGCTTTGTTGAAATACAATCATGCAGATTACAAGAAATGCTGCTGGCATGGCCTGACTCCTTACCTTGCTGTTCTCCCAGTACCCAGCCAGTGACTTAATTAGCACAGGTATTCATCGTGGTCATGCAGGACTTCCTGTATTCTTTCATGTTTCTGTAATTAAAAAGAAAAATGTGCAGGTCAGGAACATGCAACTCAAACAAACAAACAGAAAAAATCCCCCAGCCAAACAAGAAAAAACAGATACATTTGGAAGTTCTCAGACTGACTATAAGTTTACGTGCCTCTTACCCCAAACTCACTATCTCCCAATTGAAGGAGAAATCCATTTCAATGACGTTTGTGAATACAAGAACTGATTAATTTACCATATTCACTGGCACCATGGTTGCAAAACAAAACTTATTCCAAACATAAAGACACACAACATTTTTTCCTTGACAAAAAAATTCTAAATTAATCCCCAGCAATGCCATATAGGAAAGCCTGGACTGATAAATCAAGAGAACAGAAAATACTTTTAAAAAGAGAAAGAACATTTAGTAAGGAAATTCAGTAAAATGTATTTGGACTCAGAAGAACGGCACTGTGCCCAAAGTTTTTGCACTTTGAGAAATAGCTTGGAGACTTACTCTTTAGAGGATTTAACCGGAGTCAGTCATTCAAAGTTTTAAAACTTCATAAAAAATACTAAAGGGACTGCATGACTCTGCTTTCTGCGATGAGTTGTATAAGCAACAGTCCCTCTAGTGGGCATAAAATTGCAAAGCTGACCCTGCCATACTAAGTAGGAAATCAATTTCTCTTTTCTCTATCAACCACTTCATTATGCTGTTATGATACTCCACCCCTGCATTAAAAACTTAAAATAAAATCAGCATATGCAAGCCTTTATATGTTATTTAGGAAGCGGAACACAAGAAGATGTGTGCGTGCATTACATAATCAACACAGCTAGGTTTATACACGAGGAGATATAAGAGAGTTCCAACATATTACTCTTCTGGTTGTGTTTGCAACATGATAGCAAAGGTGGGATTAAAAAAAGCTAGACAGTGAGATAGTTGAGATGTCTTATGGGAACACCTGTCTCTCCATGTAGCTATTACAAAATATAAATGACACTGGAGCATATTATTGACTATACTTCTGAAAACTCTACATTTTGTGAACAACAGAGCTCCCAGTGGATTGTACACTTAAACCACCTCTCCTTCTATCAAAAACACTACCCAAAGCCATATACATGAGGCATATTTTACACGCAACACGTTACCAAAAACTGCATGCAGACTATTCATAGGTAGATGAATATAAAAAGACAGCTACTTCAGCTGTCAAGAATCCAGAAGATGCTGAAAAGACATCACATGGAATAGTTTTTCTAGACGTGAAAGCACCACATGCTAAGCTTGCAAGTTCACACTAAGTTCCCTTAAGAATGCACCAGTGAAGCTCAGCAGAACCATAGGAGCCAAATATAAAAAATTATGACATGTTTTTGTCTTGAAAAGTTCACTTTGGTGTATGACTGAGTTAAACTTGTTGCATGCTGCAGGTGGGCACAGTTTCAGCAGTGTAACTGGGGAAAGAGGGAAACAGGTAGCTCCTCCCAAGAAAGGAATGTTTTACCTACATCACCACAAAGGGAGTGCTCAAAGACATGGAAGTAATAAAAAAAAACAACCTAGGAATTCATCAATGGACAGTTGATCTGATTGATCAGTCTCAGATTTTCTATAGACCCCATTACTGGTACCATGGGAGTATGTACCAACCATCTGCATCACGTCCCACTCCAGAGTTTATCACAAGGCTCTGTAGCACTTCATTAGGTGACCACATCTGCATATATGGCAAGGATCTCAGGGGAGCATATATAGCATTTATAAACAATTGAAAATGCTCATTCCATTACATATACACTCAGTTACAGTTTAAAGTTCCAAACAAAACAAGTGAAGTCGTTAAAATATATTATGCATGCACAAATATGTAGGTACAAAGCACAGTAGTAAAACTATGGCCCGAGCTTTGGTCTTGGGTAGGTGACTATCACAGAAGACCCCAGACAAGTACATTTCTATTCTAAGCTTCATGAATACACTCCCAACCAAGTCCTTGCCAAAAGATGAAATATTTCGCTCGGATTGGCCCCAGTGAAACAAGAACCGTTCCCACCTTTTACTTTTTTCTCGTTGGGCTTTTCTGTGAGCACATCAACACCTCCGAACAAAATTTAGGATCAGGACAGAGTTTAGTTTCATAAACAGAGGACATGAACAACTGATATTGAGTTAATTAGAGTCTCATGGCTACACTGCAATCAAAAAGCATTAGAATATGTAGCCTTATCCCCTGCAGGAGACAGACAATCCATTACTCCACATGACTGATGTTTAGTTTCTTATTTCCGATACACTTCCCATTTCTGACTGGTTGAACACACTCCTTCCTATGCTCTGCGGTCACAAACACAGGATGCAGAAGCCACGTGACGCACGCAGGAGCAGACATGCACTGAAAAGGATGAGTACGCAGCGAGAGAGTCCTCACCAGGGCACACCTGGCGTCTCTGCCCTTGAGAGTGGAAAGGGAAATATGAGTCGCTCTCTTCACAAGCTGCGTGATCTGAGATTCTTTACTGAACATTTTCCAAATCAAGCAGCCATCATCAGCAACAGGAGAGGAAACAAAAATCAGATCTGCTCCTAAACAACTCATGAAATCTTATCACTTTCACTAGGTGAAAAAACAACATCAACTTTGGGATTTAAAAAGACAAAACCAGAGATGAGCTACAGACTAAGCTGCCCACAACAACAGTACAAATCTTTGGTAGGTGTAAATGGAGATTAATCTCTGCACCAACTTCAGTAACATTTTCCTTTGCATTTTTTAAATAAAATGAAATTCCACATAAAAATACTCTTGTTGAATGATTTATGAATTTTTCCCCCTCCTCAAAAAACTTTCTGCCCTTCAGAAGGGCTTCTACCCCTTTCCCATAGAAGATGACCACCTTATTTCTCTTCCTCTCATGTCACCTCTACACCACAGTTACCGACCATCTTTTCAGTGACCTCAACGGATATGTATCTGTTTGAACTTAGATAAACTTAGGACTCAACAGCAAAAAGTGAAGGTTAAGTACCCTGTCCCAGTGCGTTTTTAACCCAATACCGTGGAAAAGCAAGTGCCTGCAGCTCCTGCTGACCTCACTGGGAGAGGCAGAGAGCTAGGCAGCACTTCCTCATCACCAGGCAGTGACTTGCAGAGGTATGGAAATAAGGGAAAAGGCCCCAACCAGCTCACAATGTAAATCGTGCATGCGCTACAACAGCTGTGCTCTTTGTGCTTTATTTAGAGGCCCAGCACTCAATTCTTTTGCATAGGGCATTCTGTGACTACCAGGTGGGACAAGAAGACGACAACCAGGACAGCAGCCACCATACTCTTTGGAGCAGTCCCATGACACCATTGAGTTCTCCTTTGAATTAACAGTCCACAGCACTGCCCTTTAACATTCCAACACAACGGCATAAGAGCACAGCAATAGAGCAAGTGGCACAAGATAACACCTCTGACCCACTTATACTGAAGTGATTAAAACTTCCACTGATTTCAGTGGCGCATTAACTTCAATTTGGCCTCACTGCATCATGTTTTTCTAGGATTGTGGTATCATAGTAAATAGCACAAAAATGTATCACGACCCTGCAAACAATAAAGCAAAGGAGTTGACCCAACATATGAGCCCCCCGGTTGCAATGGGACTGCATAGGTGTAGGTCTAAGATCACTCAGCTATGAACTTGTTTTCTTCCCCCATTTCAGTGTCAGATCCATTACCCATAGTGTTTCCACAACTCTCTCTTCTAGCAGGAGAATTAAAAATTTCCATGACCTCTTTAATAGCCCAACGAGGATCAGGTTTGAAGCACTGTACTGATTTCACTAACCCAGAAAAAAAAAAGTGTGTGTGTATATACATACACACAGAGTATGTGTATATAGGAAATGACTAATCATAGCTGTGCACTCTTTGAGATGCTGCCAATCCCTTTATGGCCCTATATCCCATTTCAGTTTGATCTCCTTCTGCAAATGAAAGCCTGCCATACTTGGGTCTGACCCTGACGTCTCAACTGAGTGCAAGACAGCAATTTGCAAAAGTTGCTAAATGATTCAGTGAAACTAAGAGGATATCTGTACCTGGGGGGTCATGACAAGAAGCTGACACACATTCAACTCCTGTGCAAACACTCGTTCAGAAATAAAGTGGCTTAACTTTGTGGCTGTTATTGTTTTAGGCCCTGATTCAGCAAAGCACTTAAACATCGACTTCAAAAGAACTTAAAAATATGCCAAACATGTGCTACAGTATTTTACCAAAGTGGTGCTTTAGTAATGTTGTATATTTTAGAAAAGAGAGACAGAAAGATTTTTTTTATTTGGCAATTAAAGCTTTAAGATGTTGTTTGGTGATATGGGGACATGCTCCCCATGCTAAACATACTAATGAGGTTGAAAATCTGCTGAGCAATAAGCTGAATATTTCCTTAATAAAACAACTTTAAACCTGAACAGTGTGGAATTAACTCATGTAAATGCCCGGTTTGAGAATTATCCATACCTATGGTCTGATTCATGACAGGAGACACATATTACAGCTCACCCTGCTAGGAAAGTGGTGCAAAGCCAAACAAGCCGTACAAACTGGCTCTGGGCCCAGGCAGCCAATTCAGCCAGCCCTCAACATCCCAGTGCTGCAAACTGTGTCAGATGGCACCAGGCCAAGTCACAAGCCAAGCCATAGGGATAACCAAAAGGTGGGAACCCCATGTAAATAAGTCCTTCTGCTCCTTAACTCTCCAGAGACAGCCCTGTCTGCAACCCATCTGCACTCCAGTCAACACCCCTCCTGCACGTGGCTGTGCTGTGTCCCAGGCATGCCTGAAAAGGAAAGACGGGAAGCTGTAGGACCAAAACTGATGGAGAGGGAAAGGCCCTGAGGGGAGACTATTTGTCCTGTCTGGACAAAACAAGAAAATTTTGCCCTTTATAGGTGTTAGTCTCTTCCTACACCTTTTTTTTACTGCATACATCACCATCAAGCATGGATTTATGTTCCAAGAAAAGGGACAAATGAGACAAGCAGGCTTCTTCTGGGAACTAACCGTATCAGGAGAGATGTCAATGAGTTGCTTGAAATTCCACAGGAATTCTGATTTGACCCTACATGAATGCGCGATATCTCAATTTGTCTTAGTTCACTACTGTTTCTGTTAAGCAAAAGCCAAAGGACAAGTTTCTGTTGCCTTCGTTCACAGTACACATCCTGCGACACAAGATGCTACACATGGGACCAGAAGGCAATTTAAAAAACAGATCCCCTCACACCTGGAATTGCAATGCAAGCAGGACTCAAGAATATAACTCTGGGAGGACTAAATCTTGAGTGCATCTGAGCAAGTGCTGCAAAGCTTTGACTTAATGGGAACAAAGGGGCAGAATCCTTCTCAGAGCACATAAATGTTGGGAAGACAGATCCTTTAAGCCAAATCCCCATCTGAAGAGGCATTTTTCAAATTGTTGTCAAGGTAGCCCTTCCTGTACTTGCATTCAGGCAGTGGGACAAAGAAGAAGATGCTGTGGGAACCATCTCTATTGTTAGATTAGCTAATCAAGGGAAGAGCATCTCTTAGCAAAGCAATGAACACAAGGACAGGTATATTCAATAATGCAGTGCTGTTTCTGAAGCAGAACATGGGTGGCAGTTGGGTTTTTGCATTTTTGCCCCCTTCAAAAGAGTTCTAAATCTAAACTCAAAATGGAAAATAAGAGGGCCTAAGGCTGAGCAACCAGTATGGTATCACCTTGTTTACATGAGAAAAATCACAACCAATATCGCTGTGCACTTTTGAACTTCTAAATAAATAAATAAATAGATAGATAGGTAAATAATGACAACATGTTTTGTGATTCCTTTTGATCATCAGCTATGAAAGTTCACAGGAAGTTTATGCAACCCCCTCTGACTGGATAGATCTTATCTTCCAAAACCTATTAGCCAAGAGACTCTAAGAAGAAAGTGTCAGCCTGATGTTCTTTTGGACAAAAAGCAATGACTTATCTGTGGGTTAACTTCTGCTGTTGGCTTGCTTTATTTTAGTCACGACTTGAACCTCCAAGTTGGCCTGGAGACCTTGTGAACTGCTGGTCATGTGCTGGGGAGATGCCTGTGAGCCCTGCTTAGCATCTCTGGGGAGGAAGGGTGCTGCAAGCACCAGCCCAGCACTACTCCCATAACCTACACCCCATAGAAATCAAAGCCAGCGACAGCATGTGTTTTCTTAGGCATATAATGAGTTTGCCTTTCATATTGCCATAATCATCACAGCAGGAAGATTTTTCAAGCCAGAGACAATAAAGCTATTTTCTCCTCTATTTTGGACAGAGCAGATAAACAAAATATTGCTTTGAATATACAGCTCCTTTCATTCTTTCATTTGTGGCCCCTCAGTGTGCTTTATAAAGCTGAGTAAATGTCACTCCTGTGTGGCTGCTTGGAACAAAGGAGTTAAGTGGCTTTGTGTGTGATACTGTACAGTGGCCCCTCAGAAACAGTGTGTGACTGACCGGGTTCTGAGCACCAGGCTCTGCCACCTCCCCTGAGATCGTAGTTAGGACCTGGAAGGCAGTTGGGGTCAGCCGAACTCCAAGGGATATCAAGACTTTTTTCTTCCTGGAAAACAATTTGCTTGGGCATGGGAAACAGCTGAAATTAAGCTTTCCTTCTAGCTGGTTTCCACTGCCATGGAGGAAATGCAAGTCAGTGACAGTGCAGTGACTAGGATGAGCTTGTGCAAAACAAAAGAAATCCAAAACCAGACCATGCAGACAGTTCAAAAACATTTTGTGAACTATGTGTTAGTTTCTCAGCACCTCAGTGCTTCCTGAGTTTAGCAATGGAGTGTGGTATAGAGATGCCCAAATGAGCCACAACCAACATAGCTCCCGAACTTGGAACCAGCACAGCCCGAACAGCACAAGGCAATGCTTGAACTAGCACAGCTGTATTTTTTCGGGAAGGAGGTCATGCCTCCACACAGTGCCCCACTGCGCTATGGGGCCGTGCAGACCTCCTGGAGTCAGCTCCAGGGCCCTCTGTGCCGAGCTCCATTGTGCGGCACAGACACCCCCTGAGCAACATACTGCAGACCACAGAGGAAGCCAGTCCCAGCACTGGGAATTCAGCTCCCAGCGCCCAAAGCTCCAGATGAATGCCTTAAAAGCAAGGTCATTCCTCTTCCTCCAGTTCTGTGCACTCTTCTAAACAGAGCTGGGGGAAGCTTCTGAAAACAGCCCCACATCCAAGGAAGGACTCTCCTGACACCCCCCCCCTTTTAGGCTGCTGAGGAATCACTCACCTACCTTCACCACTAGCAGTAAAGGCTATTATTTAAGAAGGAAAAAAAAAAAGAAAGTACACGTTCTGCTTTACTCTCATCAAAACAGATGGCTCAGAGATAAGATTTTGCCTCTTGCCGTGAAAAAGCATAATTTCTTCTTTTAATTAAAGCATTTCCCATTTTAGAGACAAAAGAAAAGCAAGAATCAACTTTTTTTTACATCAGACTGAAAAGGGTGGAACTTGGGAAAGTATCCAGTGCTTTTCTTCCAAGTCTGGGAAAACTGTACAGCTTATATAGGCCAGGACACTCTTATAGATATTTTTCCTTTAAAACACTGGATAAGGTCCATGTAGTCACATGATGTTCCCCATTGCTATGTACATTGCTTTAAGGGGATGGACAACTCACTCCCTGGAACCGCTGCTGCTTGCTGTTCATACTAACGAAAATAGTGAATCCCACTACTCAAGCTGAGCATTAGCCATTTAGTGTGCAAAGACCACACACCAGAAAGTTTGCAAAAGACCTTGCTGCCAGTGAAGAAGTGCTACCAAAAGCTCCACTAAAAGTCTTTATTTCTAGCTAACCCCTAACCAGGCCCGCAACAGCATGAGCCCTGAACGCTGCACCAACATCTCCATCTAAACACTACACTAGGAGCAGACTTCTAAAGGCACTGGCCATTCCCAGTTAATCCAAGTTATGCCGATATTTAAACATGTAGTTTATGGCTGTTACCCTTGCAGTTGGGTGTGTGTATGTTCACTGCAAACACAGGTTAGTGCCTACAATGCTGGAAGCAGCTTATGGAAAGTCTGAACTGTAAGTTTCAAATCATTAAGAATATGCATCACAACTTGCTTTGGGGAAAATTCCCCATTCAAGAACAGACATGCTGATTACGACTCCAGTTTTCTAATTTCCAGACATGTGAAAATCCCATCAGTAAACAAGAGAGCTCTGAGCTTACTGAAAGCATAAAGCAACACTCTCAGTTTGCCAGAAAGAGCTGAGAGGGGTTTTTTTGAGCATATACATAGGATTGAAACCCTCTACTCCGCTTCCTGCACCATGTGAAGGGACCTAACAAGGAATCAAAAGAATCAAATGTTGTTCTTGATTTTGACACCATCTAGTTGTATGACCTTGGATAGCTTTCTTTGCCTAGTAACACAATACCTGTTCAGCTTTCTGAAGCACTGAGAAATCAGAAGCAAGCAGTATTGGAATGATGCAGTAAGTTGCAATCTCACCATAAACATCAAACAATATGTATCTTTGATCACATTATACAATTCTGTGCATTAATCAACCTCCAAGGCGGTTTCCAGTTTCTTAACCTGCTTCACATCTATGTGTTTCTGATACTCCCTTCAGTGTGGAAAAGGCCAAACATGAACAGGGTTTCTTTGTCATCCCTACCACTGAAATAAGAAGCTTTCCTCACAATTCACAGAGTCCCAGAGTACAACAAAAGCAAATACAGTCCTGAGCCACTGAAGGATTTAGAGCCTGATTTTTCCTGCCTGCGTATGACGAAGACAGAACTTTGCACCATTTTTCTTAGACAAAGATTCTGTATCTGGTCACACTCTAAAATGTTAGATACTTGCACTGCAAGATTAAAAAAAAAAAAAAACAACACCAAAGCACACCTATGCTGTGGGCCATTTTTTAAATCCCCTCCATCTAGCTGCGTTCAAAATAAGCTGCACTGCACCTGTCTTGCAAGAACCTCCACAATGATTAAAAACTCCATACAAAGCCTTGTGTTCTATCACTAGTTTCATCTCTGGTTTACCAGGGTGTGACCTGGAGCAAATCTTAGCAATTCTAATACCTCACCTCCTCTAGAGTGGCTCCCAAGTGTAATTCACATGGCTTGTGAACCAGCTGTAAAATAAAATGGGAGCTTGCAACCCCGCTTCCTAGACATCTAAGAAACTTATGGAAAGACAGCAAACCAACACAATATAAAAGAAGAAATTTGTAAAACACAGTGCCAATTTACATCCATTTGGAAAGGCACTTTGATACTTTAGGAAATATAACCCTCCCCTGCAATTCCACATGAGCCACAGGTAACTGAAACAGCTTTCTGCTTTTTGTCTTGGTTTCCTTATCTCTAAAGAGTTGATAATAACTGAATCTATTAGAAAGTATATGTGTTAGTATTTGTGCTGGTTTTGGCTGGGGTAGAGTTAATTTTCTTCATAGTAGCTAGTATGGGGCTATGTTTTGGATTTGTGCTGAAAACAGCATTGATAGCACAGCAATGTTTTCGTTACTGCTGAGCAGTGCTTGCACAGAGTCAAAGCCTTTTCTGCTGCTCACACCACCCCACCAGCGAGCAGGCTGGGGGGTGCACAAGAAGCCGGGAGGGGACACAGCCAGGATGGCTGACCCCAACTGACCAAAGGGATATCCCATATAATATGGCATCATGCTCAGCATATAAAGTTGGGGGAAGAAGAAGGAAGGGGGGGACATTCAGAGTGATGGCGTTTGTCTTCCCGAGTAACCGTTACTCATGATGGAGCCTGCTTTCCTGGAGATGGCTGAACACCTGCCTGCCGATGGGAAGTAGGGAATGAATTCCTTGGTTTGCTTTGCTTGCATGCGCGGCTTTTGCTTTACCTATTAAACTGTCTTTATCTCAACCCATGAGTTTTCTCACTTTTACCCTTCCGATTCTCTCCCGCATCCCACAGGGGGGGAGTGAGCGAGCAGCTGTGTGGTGCTTAGTTGCCTGCTGGGGTTAAACCGCAGCAGTTTAAATTTATTAAACTTCATAAGGTGGCCACAGACTGTTGTATTAAGAAAGAGGCTGACTACACCTCTTTTAATTTAACCAGATTCCCACTACTAAGCCCATTGAGAAGGTTGTATTAATATAATCCTCAGAAACATTTTCATTATACAATTTTAAAATCACAAGCCAGGCTACAGAATGGAAAAGAAATGTCATGCACTGTCATGCACACACAGAGAATGAGAGTCAACTGCTTGAACACTGTCTGCTGGATGAAAGAGCAAGCCCATTAACAAGAGAAGGTGATAAAAACCCCCATATGCAGCACAGAGCACCTCTAAAAGCCAAAACAACAACAACAGGCATTTGAGGTGGAGAGTGGAGCAGACCGCTATGACTCATAGGCTATAAGTCTAGTCAGTGAAAAATCTGGCAGAAGTATGCTGTTTGACTATGTCTGTACATTCCCAAGAGATTTATAGCTGCTTATTAAATCATCTGTTCCTGTTAAAACCAAAGAAACTGTATATGTTTCACTGGATTTTACATCTGCTAGAAAGACCCATTAACCATTAATGCAGAGTAGAGTTTTTTCTACTGAGTGAGCCCTTCAAAAGATTTTAAGACATTACTTGTGACAGGAAGTCAAACCTACACAAGGGACAGGCTGCAGGGGGATCTGAAACCTGCTGCATCAGGATGGGTCTCCTTCACTGGATCTCTGGTGTGCCTGACTAATCCTCAAAACCAGATGGGTCTTTCAAGTGACAAACAGTTTCTGCAGAGGAAAGGAAAGGAAACAAGTACTTTCTACAGAGGAAAGTTCTGTTGAGGAAATAGTCATGTCTTCAAGAAAATGACCGCTGTGGCTTGAGACAGGGTTTATTGAGCAGGTTCGTGGAGTGTGGTGACACACCAGCACATGCTGGTGGCAGAGGACCTGTCAAACCCCAAGGAGCAGGCAGTGGTATTGGCCAATTAACTTTCTTCATGCAAAAGTTGCTAAGCTATGGAGCTGGAGGGAAAACACCACTAGCCCTGCAGTTTCATCTCAAAACCCAAGGGAAGAGGAAAAGGAGCTGTGCACAGCCCTGCTCCACACATGAACGTTGCCACTTGAGTGCTGGCTAGTTTGCAGAAAGGAAAGAGAGAAGGATGGGTAGGGCTGTCACCGTAATCCACCCTGTTTAGCTAAGCAAGCTATTTTGTTATCTCGGAATGCTCCTTAGTGCATCTCCACCCCTACCCTTCACACACGTTATCCATTGAAAAAAACCTGCACAAACAAAGAACTTTCCTTCTCCCATCTCCTCTCCCCTCAGATTTACTTTTTGTTCTTTTTTCACCCTTGGGCACATCCACAGCTTAGCTCTCATTAATAGCCATCTCTTAATGGTAAAGTACAAAGACATTATGAAATAGAAGCCATTTGCTGAGGCATACATGGACTGAATGTCCTGAATTCCCAGAAGGTAGGAAAGTTTTTACACATTTTAAATTAACCCCCTAAAAATAAACAAAAATCCAGGCATGTTTGCCAAACATCTGAGAACGCAGAAATACTGAATCCATGGCTACTTCAGTGCTGACACTGGAATAGAGACATACTTTAAAAACACAGAAAATGTCCTTCTGGGTCAGACCAGCGGTGCATCTAGCTCAATCCTCTGCCTTCAGAGGCAGTGAAAGGCAATGCTAGTCAGGGCAAGCCCAGGAACTTAGCTGCTTTCTGGTCATTTTTCTTTGTCTGTCTGAGACTGCAGGCTGTGGGTAAGCAGAGCTGAAAAGCAGCAAGATTTGCAAAATTTTGCTAGCAGTGCATTTGTTACTCTTGCTGTACCAATGAAATCCTATTAAATCTGTACAGTGAAACATGACAGAAAGCCGTGTCTGAACTGCCGTACTTAGCTGAAAAGTCAGCAACTTGGGAGTTTGAGAGCACAATAATAAAATCAAGACCCACACCAGCTTACGCATGCAGAATGCCCAAAGCCTGGGGAGCCGAGCACCGCCATGCCCGTGGGTGCAGCTGTGGCAGATTTGCCAGCACACACTGGATGGGGGGACAAGAAGGGATGGGTTGTTCAGCACATTTATCTTTCATGGTTTTGAACTGCTGCCTTGTAAAAGTCAATTTGCTAAAAAACATGACAAGATAATGGTACGTCCTGCTGAATCTGCACAGTTATGCTATGCCAAACTGATTTCTGCAGTAAATCATGTGCACTCTCAAAGCACAAAGGCAGGGCTGTACAGCTCTGCGAACTGGTTTATACTGTATATTTATTTTTGCCAAAAATGACAAAATGTCTGTCAGCCCTTGTTTTTTCTCTTTCTTATCTCTGTATTGAACTGTCTTCACTTTAGCACGCTGAATCAATACAGAAGGAACAAACATGCATGGTGACTCTGATCTCCCAGCAATCTGTATGAAATCCTGAGTCAGCATAGCTATGCTCAATAGGTTGCAGTCAGTCTCCTACCCTACAGCTGCACAGACCCCAACTATCACCAGCTTCCTACCCTTCACGGTAACTAACTTTCTAGGATGTCAATTAGCCATCAACACATTGAGGCTGATTTAGTGCCTTTCCTCTTAAAAAACACTATAAAACAACATTGTGGGGGAAAAAAACCAGTTATGGCAATATCCATACCCAGCACAGTAATATCACATCTCAGCCCATTCAGGGTGAGACATCATTCATGACTAAGGTCTATCATCCTTGCAGCAGGCTGCCTAGCAGGCTTTGGACTAGTCACATGTTACAAGTCTCAGATGGTGGCATTATTCAATCCTGAAAAGTCATCCTCATACCTTTGGGCTCTCCTTCCTTACCGGGAGCCAGCTGTGCTAGTTAACATAACTTTCTTGCCCCGTGTCAACTTTGTCCTCTGTGCTATGCACACTGCAACACCGTAACTCACAATCAGTGAACTTAGAGCAAACGTGAATCTGGGCCAACTCACTCCAGATCAATACCACCACATCAGTGGATGTCACACACACCTACCCCAACACCTATCCAGAGATCCAGCCATGTAATAAGTTTTTTTCTTCACATTGCAAAAGAGAATGTTAAAAACTGGTAGGGAGAAGGAGCGATCATTGTATTTCATAAGTACAGGAAGCACACAAATATTTCTGTCCACTCTCACCAGAGGAAACAACGTATGAGAACAGTTGTGAGAACTACAGCAGCCTTCCAGACCAGCATGAAACCTGAGGCAGGCTGCTGGAGTCAATGCTTAGCTTTCAAGCACATGCTCAAGTATTTGGCTGAGCTGGGGCCGTTTTTAAGTGTGGGATGCAGAATCCCACTCAATGGTTGCTCCAATGACAGACTGCAAAAGTATTCTTGATATATAATAATGCAGTAATTTATGGGGGTGCGTTCACCCTTAACCAGAACCTCAGACTCATCTGTTCTTCACAAGCAATTGTTTCTTAAGGAGTGTTATTGTGGCCTTCATCTGCAAACTCTGAGAGAACAGCTGCCAGATGCAATAGGAAATGGTTTACACTGATTGAAAGTATTTCTGAAACCCCACCAATTCTGCTCCACAAGGCGGGGGGGGGGGAAACAAACCCACACCAAAACCAAAAAACACCAGTAACAACAAGAAAAAATAAGAGAATTTGATAGTCTTTATTCTGCATCTTTGCTGAGAAGTAAGGATCTTTGTTTTCTCTTTCAGACCATCCTGTTATTCACACACTGAATTACAGACCTAACCAATTCTATAAATGGTTGTTCCCTGAACTCATGGTTTAAGTTTAGGTCAAAGGAAGATCATTCGCATGTGAAGCATGACTCTTCTCTGGCAAAGTAAAGCCATTCTGATTCCCAACAATGTTATATTTATCTTAACTGTCCTGATCTGCTGCCCCTTTTCCTCAAAATCATTGAGTGGTAGATGTCAGAAGAAAAAGATTCTGCAATCCTCATTTAGAAAGAAAGGTCACCTAGAGGCAAGTTTGGAGCCGGGAGCCAGGCAGTGACATCCCCGTTCTCACCTAGCTTGTACTGCCCACCCGCAAGTGCACATCACATCAGTGCCGGTGCAGCCTGTTGCCTGCTGGTGAGAGTGCAAGCAGAATAAGACCTTCCAAATCCCAAGTTTCAATTTTAACATTGTACCACCAACCTACCCAAAGTTACATTAAAATCTCAATGCCTCAGTGCAGGATTATAACACCTGTTTGCCTAATTGATGGGTTATCATAAAGATGTAGTTATTAATAAGCCAGACTGTTACCGTTTGTAGATGACTAATGCTCTTCTGATACCCATAAAGCTGTGACTACTACCTGCAGACTGAGACCATTGATGAAACAACTAATGCCCTGTAAAAGTTTTTTAAAACAAAACAAACACATATTAGGCAATACAAGGTTAACCTTGTAGCCTTAAGGTAATGCAAGGTAAACCGTGCTAGCTCTCTACAAAGGTATAGCACCTACCAAATAGAGGCTGCTTCATTAAGTGGGTAGTATCTAGTTTTGAAGTCACAGTTCATGCCTACAATTAGCCAAAGTTTCAGATGCCCAAGTACCTGTTTGCACCTGCTAATCAGGTGCTGAAATGACTGATAAGAAACTCTATCCACAGACACTTTAAGGCAAAAGATTGTTCCTGTCATTAAAGTGTCCACAAAAACAAAAATGCCATACCAGCTGCTGGGCTCCAAAGCTGACCCAGAGCATACAGCATATATTTAAATATACAGCACCCTGGTAATCTGCCCAGTTTTAAAGCTGTAACGATGCAGTCAAATAACAGGCTATCCAAAAACCACGCAGCAGAGCGACTAGCTACACCCCACTCATTTGGCTATTATTGATGCAAAGACCTTCCTGTCTGAATCAACAGGCAAGTTTCTATAAAACTTCAAATCCTAGAAGGGTTTTTTGGGGCAGGGGTGTTGGGAGAGGGTTGGATCGGGTTTTGTTTTGTTTTGTTTTGTTTTAAACAGTTCAGTGCTTTCAACCTGTTTGCATTCTACCAAATAAAACTGGATGCACATTGAAAGGTGCCAAGGACCAGTCAAACCTTCAAGGGTCTGAAAATGAAACCTCAAACACTTCGTTCCCAATTAAAAACCTTGGAAGCAAATTAGACCAGCCTCGTCTGGGGGGCTGGCAGGAAAAAAAAGTGTCAATGCACAATCACATCTGATTTCCTGCAAAGCTCTGCTCTGAAAAGCAGGCGTTAAAGGAGGGGAGTTCCTGGGTAGCAAACAGCCCTGGTCAAACACCCCTGCTCACCTTCACTGCAGACTTCAGCGCAGTTACTGGAACAGAGCAAAGTGGAGAGCATGGTCATGAGACTGTATTGCCCCGATGCAGGAGAAAGCTTCCAGTTTACGAGTTAGCACCTCATTTTAAATGGAAGACAAAAGCAGTAGGAGATTGTCTCTGAAAAGTCATTCCTTTTCTCCTGTTTTTTTTTTTTTTTCCCCTCTCCTTTTAAAGAAAGTATTCTTTAGACAAATTGCATACAGTATGGGCAATCCTCCTGCTTGGAAATTCTTCCTGTTATTAAAATCCAATGCAAAACAAACAAACAAATCCATTTTTCATGGGTTTGCTTGTCATGCCAAGGCCCCCAGCTTCCATTCTCAGGGATTTACTGAAATATTTGTTTATTTACATAGAGCTCGAATTCTGGACTACCAGGTTCTCTTCTGGCAAGGTCTTTGGCCCTGCTATGAGGTGATAACGATATTAAATATATTTCCAGTGACATCAGTAGGAAAGTAACTATGCTACAAATAATAACGGTTACACAAAGGTGTGGGTTTGACCGTCCCTTGTAGATACTCGTCCATGTTAAGGATAATGAAAGATATCACTTCACCCCTGCCCCAAGACAAGGTGCCGGTTCCTTTCCATTCAGTGAATGCAATTGCTTCACCACTCCAGGTAGACACAATTTTCTCCTGTCATGCCTATCAGCTCGCTGGGAGAGAGGCTGAGCCACAGTCTCTTCTGCTCTCCCTCCAACACCACACCAGCAAGTGTCATCCAAAGCACTGGAAAAGGTTGCCCAGAGAGGCAGTGGAGGCCCCATCCCTAGAAACCTTTAAGGTCAGGTTGGACGGGGCTCTGAGCAACCTGATCTAGTTGATGATGTCCCTGCTCACTGCAGGGGGGTTGGACTAGATGACCTCTAAAGGTCCCTTCCAACCCAAAGCATTCTATGATTCTATGATTATAAGTGGACAGTGAGAATAAAAAGAAACTTGTACTACTGGGTTTAATAACTTTGATGCCTTGAGACAGGTCCCTGAGATGCTGTGAGATGACCTAAACAAATCACAAAATTTTAGGTATAAATAAAGGTTGAACTCCTTCTGTTAGCTTCACAGTTTTCAAGCCTTTGGGACTCATGTTTCCAAGCTTTCCCATGTAGCTATAAAAGCCAGAGACGGTCAAGATTTCTAATAATCGCTGAACTCCAGGAACCTGGGCCTTAAAAGAAGGAAGAAAAAACCCAAACTAATATATTAAAAATTCCCACATTAAAATTGGTAGAGTTGAGTAGATCAAGAAAGAAAAGTTGTTTTTTTTCCTTTTGCATTTATCTCCCACCATCTCCTACACAATCACACTGTGTAGGAGGACACTGTGACAAAACACTCCTAGCTCGCACTTTAAATGTCCTTAGCCACTGTAAATGTATACAGAACAAACACCAACTGCTTCACTTGCCAGCAAAACACAGCAGCGTGTGGACCACAACATGGCAGCCCTTACAGGATGCATAAAGATGAAGAACCATAGAATCATAGAATGCTTTGGGTTGGAAGGGACCTTTAGAGGTCATCTAGTCCAACCCCCCTGCAGTGAGCAGGGACATCTTCAACTAGATCAGGTTGCTCAGAGCCCCGTCCAACCTGACCTTAAAGGTTTCTAGGGATGGGGCCTCCACTACCTCACTGGGCAACCTGTTCCAGTGCTTAACCACCCTCATTGTAAAAAATTTTTTCCTTATATCTAGCCTAAATCTACCCTCCTTCAGTTTAAAACCATTACCCCTTGTCCTGTCATAACAGGCCTTGCTAAAAAGATAGTCCCCATCTTTCCTATAGGCCCCCTTTAAGTACTGAAAGGCCGCAATAAGGTCTCCCCGCAGCCTTCTCTTCTCCAGGCTGAACAACCCCAACTCTCTCAGCCTGTCCTCGTAGGAGAGGTGCTCCAGCCCTCGGATCATTTTTGTGGCCCTCTTCTGGACCCGCTCCAACAGCTCCATGTCCTTCTTGTGCTGAGGGCTCCAGAGCTGGACGCAGTACTCCAGGTGAGGTCTCACCAGAGCCGAGTAGAGGGGCAGAATCACCTCCCTCGACCTGCTGGCCACGCTTCTTTTGATGCAGCCCAGCATACGGTTGGCTTTCTGGGCTGCAAGCACACACTGCTGGCTCATGTCCAGCTTTTCTTCCACCAGTACCCCCAAGTCCTTCTCCACAGGACTGCTCTCAAACCATTCATCCCCCAGCCTGTATTGATATCAGGGGTTGCCCTGACCCAGGTGTAGGACCTCGCACTTGGCCTTGTTGAACCTCATGACGATCACATGGGCCCACCTCTCCAGCCTGTCCAGGTCCCTTTGGATGGCATCCCGTCCCTCAGGCGTGTCAACTGCACCACTCAGCTTGGTGTCATCTGCAAACTTGCTGAGGGTGCGCTCGATCTATGTTGTTGATGAAAATCATGAGAGACATTTGATGACCACTGTAGTTTCAATGATAGATTTCTCTCCCTGTGTGAAAGCTAGCAACTACTTCTTGCAGGATGCCGCCACTGTGTTGGGGAATTGACACAGCTGTAGTCTCCCTGGGGAGACAGGGATTCAGGATGTGATGAACTGCATGTTCTGACACCACATCCTACCTACTGAAGGTCAACTCTTCCCTGCCCCACACCTGCTGTGTTTGAGAAATCAGAGGAATTCATACCCCAAAAATGGCACTTCTGGAGATGAAAAACAAGAACAACTTAGAAGGGATCTACCAACCTAGGGCACAAGGTTTCACACCATCAGAACTTTCTGGTATCTTCTTGGAGCAAATATCAACATATTCATCTGCACATCACGCTTTTCTCAACAGGTTATGGTGTTTGAGAACATCATCTTCCCATTCACTAGATCTACTTGTAACCGTCACCGTACCCATTCCTGCAATTACTGTTTCCACATGAATCATTATGTTCTGCCTACACTTCAGCTTCACTCCCCCAAAATATCTGCGTTTACTGCAAAAACACATGCTACCAAAGACCCTTCTTCAAGATCAAACTGCAAGCAAGCACGCTGCTGTGTGCTCCTGATCTAAACAACCTGATCAGGACTTTCACAAAATAAACACACAGGAACCCCGCATGCAGTAACTTCATCCCAGTCCCCAGGGAGCATGTGTGTACAACTCATAATCCTAGGGGACCAGGGCACATCTGATGTTCCCTTCTCTGTAGAGGCCCCACGCTACAGATGGCAGCTGTGTGAAAGTATACTATTGAGGAACAGATCAGCCTCATGAATATTTCTCGTTGGTGGTATAGCTCCCTTTGAACTCTCATAATTGCACCAGCCTTGTGCACACATGTTCATTGCCTGAACTGTGGGTGGGAGACGCATCTGGCACCAGCTCTAAGCAAACCTTGTAAGGCTTAATTCTCAGGACCACTGAAGTCAACATGGGCCTTTCCACAGAATTCTCCAAGCTTGGGACCAGACCCACGTTCCTTCGTTTTAAAGGACATCAGAACTGCACTGAATCGTTTCAGGCAAGTGTAGAGTCACCAGGCTAATGCTGCAAGACCAGGAAAGTGACCTGCTCAGTAAGCCTTTTCCACAAGCTCTCAAGGCAGACAGCATTCACTGTACTTGGCATTCATTTTCTTCTCATTGACTCAAGAACAAATTAGACAGAAACTGGCCATGAATAATCCTAGGCTGGATATTAGAAAAAAGTTTCTAACCACTGGACTAGCAAAGTACTGGAACAGCTTTCCAACAAGCAGAACCACAGGGTCAAAACTGTACCTGCTGCATCATTTAAAAGGGATACGTCCGCCTCCCAATAGCAAGGCATTGGCTCTGACTGCCCAAGGGGACCCTTCTAGGACTGTTGACACCTGAGGCACCACTGCTCTGCTTCAGGGCAGGCAGGTAACCTTCCCACAGCGGGAACCTGATTTCACCACACCCTGAGCCCTTCCTGCCAGGACAGCTCATGAGCACTGCGTATCCAACACCCAACAAGAGAAAACTGGAGAGAGACACTGTTTCCTGAGCTCGTGTTGCTTGGAAATACCAGTCCCTGGGAATTTGCCACATGCCAACGAGGCCAGTGTTGGAGCTGGTATCAGAGAGTGGAAAGGCCGCCTAAAGGGTGATGCTTATGGCAGTAGATTACACTTGTCCCTCCCCAACTTTCTCATCCACATGGATTCTGCACCTGGGCTTTTCAGCAGCTATATTTAATATTCAAAACCAAAACCATACACTGAACCAGATTTATTTTTATGCTCCTTTAGTGTGTAGGCAGAATGTCAACTGGTCCTAAAGAAACAGATTCAGGGAAAACAATTTTTCTCCCCTTTTCCAAAACTTATATTCACCCAAACTCTTCATTAACACAGAAAAGTCCCACTCTTTGGCATGCATAAATGTAATTAGCGCATAAGGGGTAAGACAGCAGGATGCCATGAAATATAAATACAGCTCTGTGCTTTTCACTTTGTAGTATTTGGTTCAACACATAAAGTTCACCAGTGCCACCACCCAAGGACAGTCTTGTGGGCCCTTTGGGAATCATCGCACCCATACCCCAACATAGCACAGGACAGAAGGCAGGACAGAGGGAGGCTGCCTTAATGGAAAGCTTTATTTTATCTTGCCAGACAGAAGCAATGCTTGGAAAGCTTTAAATGAAAGAAGCTGCAGGGCAGAATATGCCTATCCTGCACTAGTAAGCATCTCTAGAGAGGAGTGGTCCCCATTACTCAGCAGGCAACTATATGCCAGCAGAGGAGTTTACGGTTTAACCCTAGGCGTGTGTGAAGTGTTATTACAAGGACTAGCTGGAACAGCTGCTCGCGTAAAGATGCACGATGCCCTTTGCTGCCTCGCTGTGCCTTTACGAGAAGCACAGAGGAGACACTGGTTTATGCTGACTCAGCATATCCTTTCCCACTCGAGTGGACAGAGAGAGTGGAGAGCGCTGCCAGTCCCAGATAACCATATGAGGGAGAAAGGGAGTGGGTCGCCCACCCCAGCTGCAGAGAGCATTAGTGTGGGACTGCAGGGGACACCAACAGGCAGAAGGCAGTAGCTCCAACCCATCAAGACTCATAACCCATTTCTCAGTCTGCCCCTCAGGAAGTGAAATGTTGGACTCTCCCTTGCTTTGGCTTGGGGTACACTCATAACTCACAATTTGGCCTCCAGAAAGGAAGCCCTACTACTCCTTACTCGCACTCAGTAATGCTTTATTCACTGAGCTGTCTCACAGAGCTCAGGAGGACTTCTTACATAGTGAATAACACGTGCCATCAGCACGTCAGTGTCTGGCCTGCATCAGAGCGGCTGTCGGGGCCCTGAGTGCACCAACAGCCCTTAAATGCCTTGACCAGCCTGACCTGCGACCTGCACCCACACAGCCACTGCCCAAGAGCCCAGAAGCCCGGGTTCAGCTCAGGCTGAGCCATGCTGCAGGTTCGCCCACCCCCAGCCCTGTCCTTGCTGGGCCCAACTTGCTGTCTGGATTGAACTTGGACCCAGCTACTTCCCTTTGCATCTGCCTATCGATCACTGAGCTGCCAGTGAAACCTGTCACTGTCACCAACCTGATGCCACTCAGGTGCTGTGGGACTGTGCTGTGGTCAGCAAGGGCACTGTCCTGCCTGTGCTGTGGTCACCCTCGGCTCCTGGCTTATACTCCCTCACAGGACAGCCCTTGCTCCCTGCTCCCGGACAGTACCATACACACCACGCTCTGTTTCCATTTGCTGGTCATTCTTCCTGGCTTGATGGACCCTGAAGCATGATTAGGACAAGTTTCACAGGATAGCGGGGGGGCTGGCATTAAAGGTAAATTTTGGAGGAAGGAGTAGTATCAGAACATCTTTTCCAGAGGCATTCAGTACCTTGCTTTTAACCCATGGAGGAGCTTAAGAAGAAGTAGCTATGCTGGTATCAGAGCAGCCTTGGGGAACTGGGTCACTGGTTTTTTGTGGTGATTAATTCCAGGGTAAGATACTGATCTGGTTCAGGCAGAGCTGAAAATATCCTTGCTTACAGATGTAAGTGAACAGGAAAGGCACTTTTGCAAGCTAGCATCTTTCCTTTGAACAGAAATACTGCATCACAGAAACATGCAATTTCCTGCTCACAGAAAGGGTGGATGCGTAAATTCAATTATTCACACTTAGCAAGGTTCTCAGCTATGCAGATTTTTCTAGCTAACCTGATGGTAAAAACAAAAATTTATTTTAAGGTTGCTGTCCCTGGGGGAACAAATTACCAAAAGCTTCTGCCATTTTCACTAAATGCAATATGGCAGGGAGCTTCTTTGCAGCCCCACAGCAAAACTAGAACTACAAGAGAGAGCTTTGCCCAGGATACACAGCAATCCTTGCGAGCACTCTGGCCTTCCGTTACTCTACCCGTGGGGAGCACAGGCTGGAGGCACTGGCAGAAGACTGGAGTCCAGTTTTGGAGCTGTTTTATTTTTGGTTTTGAATATTCACTCCTCCTCTTTATACACCATCATTTCAAACAAAGGAAAAAAAATATTTTTCTTTCTTTTCTGTTCATAGGTAAAGGCAAAGAAATCCAGAGAGCTGATTTCTGCTAAAGAAAGACACCGATAATCAGGTGTACTGTATGAACTTTCAGAAGTTATTGCAGGTTCTGCAGAGTGACACAGTGATATGCAAAACTAATACAAGCCAGAAATGGAGTATATGGTCAAGAGAAATTACGTATGTGAGTTTCAAATCTGGTTTTTTTTTCAAAATGGTATGAACCGCATAGGCACCTACATAGTGGCTTCCTGTACTATACGCCACCAGAAAACCAAGATACTGTTCCTGGATATAGATAATTTTGTTTTGGGAGAGGTACCATTTTACATACAGCTCTCTACTTTCTAGATAACCTACCTGCATTGTTTGTTTGTTTCAATTTTCAGAAAGCAGAGATTGCCTTAAAAAATCACTATGCCACAAGGATCTAGACGATATTGGGACTAAATGATCTGGATGTTTCCATGACTGTTAAAATGGACAAGAATATTCAAGCAAGTTGAATTGCTTTAAACATTTTGTTCATCAAAAAGTAAGATTTAGTGGTATGAAATCTGCACTGAAATATTTTGCCTGTAAATAATTAAGGGAGTGTTTTTCTGCAACGTATTCTAAAATAAAGTGTATTGAGATTTCATTTCAAAACAAAAATTGTGCTTTGAAGTTTAGTTGGACTTTAATTTCAAAATTTAAAAAATACATTTCATTTGTCAAGTATTGGAACAAGCTGCCCAGGGAAGTCGTCGAGTCACCATCCCTGGAGGTATTTAAAAGATGGGTAGATGAGGCGCTTAGGGACATGGTTTAATAGTGGACAGGTATGGTTGGATTCAATGATCTTAAAGGTCTTTTCCAACCAAATGATTCTATGATTTGACACAACCATTCAGGTTATATTTCAAGAAAAAAAAAACCTATCCCAAAGTGAATCTTCCTCCTTCTTTTCCAATTCAGATAGGGATATCCCCAAAAGTCAGTGAAGTCTATGCCTCTTAGCAAAGGACACAAGTGCTAACCTCACTACTTTTCCTGTGCTTGGCAGTAGTGTGCACACGCAGAATCCAAACTCTACCTTTTAATTAGAATATCCCTCTGATAAAAAAAAAAAATGAACTTCTCATTAAATATGTTAGGCCTGTAACAATCTCGGCTAACACCTGGCTAGTAGCAACATTTTACTTGCCTAGTAAAGTAAAGAGGCAACACCTTTAAAATCAATGAACTGGTCCATCTGCAGTGATTCATATCCTGCATAGCAAACACTGCTTTTCAAAAAGAAAAGCCATGGAGAAAGCCTTGTTCATTAAAAGAAAACAAACTACACTCCAAGTCTCAGGCAACATTGCTATTTCCCAATAGCTTTACCCAAAGTCTGCTTACTCAAACGATTATAAAGACAGTCCCTTACTTCAACACACTTCAGCTCAAACACTGTGTTCAGGTATTACATGTCATTACACACAATGGTTTCATGAGACACCAGGGAATTTTATTGCTTGTTGGCAAATCTGGACAATTTTTATTTTCTTACTAAAGTGTACACAGTAAAGTATACCATTGATTCCTCCCTCCCCCTGAAAAGCGTTGTCTCTGTAAATAGCCATGCAAAAGCTCTTGCAGTGTCATTGCCTACATGTTCTGTTTTGTGGGGATAAGTTGTGGGGTTCCCCCCCAGCAGATAAAGAGTAGGCTTTGCTCAGCAACACTGGCCTCTCGAGGCTTTGGCAGTCAGTCTGGTCCACTTGCCTACAAAAGACACACTCATGTTCTGTGTGAAGACAATATGAGAGATAATAAAGGGCAAAAGCAGGCTAGCATGGGTGCCCTGAGAGTACCACAGGTAGTCCAGGTTTCCAGGAGGGAAACCTGAAGGAAGAAGAGAGATCCTGTATGTTCTCTCCATGAGGACACTTTTGGGGCTCTAACATCTGTCTGCATTGCTCCATTGCAACATTACATGCTTGCTTAAAACAAAAGAGCCAAAACTCTGTTTCCCCAAAGGATACTCAGTTCTGCAGATACTTGTACATAATGGTGACCACATTCAAAAGGTCTTTAACATAATAAAGAAAATACATAAAAGAACACTCAGCAATGAACACAAGCCTTATGGGAACATAGGCTGTTTGGAACTGAATCCAGAAGTTTAAATCATTAGGTTTCTGGATATGGTGAAATTAGCCCAGCCCTATTACACAAGCAAACCTTCCCACAAGGTTCACAACACAGGAAAGGTTGGGACTAGGAACAACAACAATAACTGCAAGAACATAAACTTGATCTGAAACTGATCAGGTATTAACCATTTGAGGAAGATTATGTCAACTCCCCATATATGGGTTCTTTATCAGAAAGGGTGAAGCACTATACTCTCAAGTAACAAGTTGCACATCAATTTGGATTTAAGATACATGTTCTTTGATTACTCTTCTCAGGTTCCTCAGAGAGACAATGGAAAAGGATTCCCAGTGTTAGAGGAATCTCTACTGAGGGCTCAGTTTATACACAGTCAGTGTATTCCACCTTCCATATGGAAACAGGATCAAGTGCTCTACTGTGATCTTTTCTAATGAAGCAATAAGATTCAAGTACTTTCTTGATAAAATTTAAAACAAAATAAATCCAACAATTCACAGTATAACACAAGAAAAACTAGGGCAGGTGCATGAGGCAACTGAAATGGGAGGATGTGGAGACACAATAAAAGTATTCTTCAGAGGAATGTGACGGCAAAGGCAAAAAGAAAGATGACAGAAAACACAAGGGAAAAAAAATAATAATCAAACTGGAGCAGTTTGGAAGAGGTCTGTATACAAAGGGGAGTGCCACAAACAAGAAAACAGAAGAATTTTTAAGAACTCAAAAGATGTTCCCCTAGAGCCCTCTTGCCATCAAAGCCAATGCTAGAAGATTTGGGTCCCAAAGATTAAAACATGACTTGGGCACAGACCCCAGTGAGCTACAAATGCAGAGGCAGCTCCAGAAGATCAGTGAGAACAGTGAAGGACCAGGAGCATCCACTATGAGGAAGACTGACAGATAAGGCATATGCCACCACTGTTTTCTTATCAACCTCTTCGCAAACAACTTACATGATTTAGGGTATTTGATTATATTCAGAAATACAGAAACAGCCTGCTGTAATGCAGGCAGAATACAGAATATTGCACAAGATTTTTCTATTGCTTCCTGCAGAATTCCTATTTGCTGGCTGGAACTCAAGATCCTGGGATTTGGCTCTTGATGCTTCTCCTTGATCAAGTATTAGCTTTTCAGGTGGTCCCCTGATTCCAGCTTGACAACATTTCCAGTGTCTGTCATAAACAGTCTCTCTCCGATCACACTTGTAAAAGGTTCATTTGTGCTGCAAGGCCACAGGGCGGCTCCAGTTCAGAGAAAGTTTGCTGGAGGCGTTAGCCATATAGCAGAAAGCTGTGCTGACTGCTCCCCAATAGAAAAATGAAAATGCTTCATGTCCACATGCATGGATTTGCTGGAAGTAGTTTGCCCTGAAATTTGAAAGGCAAAAACTTGTGGTACAATCAGTTCAGCATCAATTACACAATTTCATAACTGATACCCAGCTCCTTCAAAGAGCCAAATTTCTTCAGCTGGAGAGGCCAACAGACCCTCCATTCTCAGGATTTTGATGGGCAGTGTCCTAAAGTTTTACAAAAACATGGAAACAGGAAGAATGCCTCTCTGTATCTTCTGCAGGCATTATCCTTGCATGAAATGAAGCATAAAGGTTTTCACTGGACGCATGCTTAAGGATGAGAACAAGAGTTACAGCAGGTTTTGCTCTATCCCCTTAGCCACCTTAGGCCTCATACACAACAGCTCAGACAGACTAGCTATAAGCTCCTTAAAACTATTGCTGTTGATGCGGTTTCCTCTGACCAGGGAGGTCAGGGATATTTTTTGGCCAAGAACCTTAATGGCCTAACAGCACTAGAGACAAACCTTTTTCAGCTATTCGTCTGCATTCTTCAGACATGAGGACATGAAGAAAGGGAAGCACTGAACTATGTAAAGCTATGAAGGAAAGGGAGACATTCCACGCTACAAAGCTATTCAAGTTAGCATCTCATTTATATTATGGGATATAAACATAACCTCTCTCCTATATGCAATGAAGATTCCCATACATAATTTTTCAAGACCAACACTGCGTAAATGTGCTTAGACCCCCATCACCCCACAACCTTTGAGAATTATTAGAGGGTGACATATTTGACCACTTTTTAGTATACTACCAATAAACAGGTGAAGGTTAACATGTATTTCTTCTCCTCCTGTCCATTTCTTATATCTGCCTTTTTCCAATCAAAGAGGGACCTTTGTTATTGCTTACACACACACAATTTATGCATGTAGAAAGACCAAGAAATCTGGCTTCAATCACTAACTGGTGCTTGTAGACAACACTGGAGTATGAATAAAGGTAATAAAAGTCAGCCAGTGGAAAAGACATCCAAGGAGGCCATGGACTTGTTAGCGAACAGCATGGCATGGTTGATGAAAGTGTGTATAGAGACAAAATGCAAGGAAAAGTAGAAGATGAGGTAGGAGAGTGCTATGCCACCCAGATTGCTGCCAATGCCAATAGGAATGAGAGATGGGTTTAGATAGACAGCCAAGCCTGTCTCCAAACTAAAATCCCCAACATTCCCAAAAGAAAATAGGAGTGTGTTTCTCTCTCTCATTCATGCATACTTTAGAAACCTCTGGAGAACGCTCTGCAAACTGGAACGCTAAAACAAAATGTCAAGACAATAAATGAGGCATTGNATGGGATATAAACATAACCTCTCTCCTATATGCAATGAAGATTCCCATACATAATTTTTCAAGACCAACACTGCGTAAATGTGCTTAGACCCCCATCACCCCACAACCTTTGAGAATTATTAGAGGGTGACATATTTGACCACTTTTTAGTATACTACCAATAAACAGGTGAAGGTTAACATGTATTTCTTCTCCTCCTGTCCATTTCTTATATCTGCCTTTTTCCAATCAAAGAGGGACCTTTGTTATTGCTTACACACACACAATTTATGCATGTAGAAAGACCAAGAAATCTGGCTTCAATCACTAACTGGTGCTTGTAGACAACACTGGAGTATGAATAAAGGTAATAAAAGTCAGCCAGTGGAAAAGACATCCAAGGAGGCCATGGACTTGTTAGCGAACAGCATGGCATGGTTGATGAAAGTGTGTATAGAGACAAAATGCAAGGAAAAGTAGAAGATGAGGTAGGAGAGTGCTATGCCACCCAGATTGCTGCCAATGCCAATAGGAATGAGAGATGGGTTTAGATAGACAGCAAAGCCTGTCTCCAAACTAAAATCCCCAACATTCCCAAAAGAAAATAGGAGTGTGTTTCTCTCTCTCATTCATGCATACTTTAGAAACCTCTGGAGAACGCTCTGCAAACTGGAACGCTAAAACAAAATGTCAAGACAATAAATGAGGCATTGAATCTCTGCCGTTTGTTAGAGGAAGGCCTTTTCTTACTTGAAGGCAGTACCTTGTTTTCAATTCATAAACAGCAAAGCAATGCAGAGTAAGCATTGTCTTTTAGAATGACCTAAAAGAAGATAGAGTGGGGCAGCAGAGCATTACTTAGCTGGATCAGTTACTTTCAGAAACTTCAACATGAAATCCATCCTGCCACAGGTATATCTTAGCATTTTCCTGCCATCTATTCTGTAGTGTCATAACAGGTACATTGTTAGAGATACTGAGAAATAGCAAGAATCCATTTTCTTTTTTATAAACTGAGGAAATTAATTCCAGTTCCACCTTGCTCCCAAAGTCCTATTATAATCTGAGAAAGTCAGAACTGTTGCAATACATCAGCAGTGAAACAGTTAATGGTTTGTTCTCATTTACAGTGTAAGCATTTAAAGCTAAAGGTAGACCTATCTTCCCTTTTCTTTGAACAGGAGAGATTCACTGTCATTATTTATCTACACACTTTGCTTTGCTTGGAACAGTAAATTTAATTTCTGGAAGAAAATAACAGTACTTATGCAAAAGTGGTAAAGCAAGTACCTTGTTAAACGACAGTGAAGCATCAGAGAGGCAGCTCTGTAGCTGGAGGACTCAAAACCCCAGCTCCATCTCTGGCATATTAGGCAACTCCAGTCATGCAAGTAAGTTTATTTCCCTCCACTTTGATTTCTTAATCTACAAAATGGAGATACCGGCTAAAGCCATTCAAGGACATTACAATATTCATAGTTTCATTCTTTGCTTTTATTTAATGTTTGAATGAAACAAAAAGTGTATTGCACAATAAGACAGTTGGGCCAATACATCCATTTTCCCATAAAAAGCAGTTGCTGGGTTTGTTTCTGTTTCAGTTGGGTCTCTAGCCCACTCCAGCTCCTTAGGAAACTCTCCTAGCATCAACTTAATTCCACAAAGTGTTCAGTACCATCAAAATAGCATATTTTCATCATGCTTCATTAATCAAAAACTTTCAGTTAGCTCTAGTAATGGCTCCAATCAGCTTTGCAAAGCACTTTGGAGAATTGCAATGAAAAGTGCTGTATTGGAGATAGGTGTTAGCACTTGCATAAATACGACCTGAAGACTTCAAAACACATACAAGAAATATCTTTATGCCTTCGTTGACTCAAACACTGCTCCAAGTCATATGATATTCCTCAAGGAAGAATTTCAAAGCATTTAACAATTAATAACCTTGCAACACCTTTGAAAAATAAACAGTGAAAAGTGGGCACTCACACAAATTGCTTCATCTACTGCTGAAACACAGCTGTCTCTGGAGCAAAGCATAATACTCATTTAACAGTACAAAGCCACAGAAGTATAGAGGACAGAAAGGAAAAAATATTATTGTATCCATTTAGAGCGAGAGGGGAAGTTTGTGGAAGCAAAAGTGCAGTTAACCAAACCAGAATTAAAATAGTACCCTGTGCTTGATGCCAAATTGGTCAGAAATATCCCGCATTTCCAAATTTGGTAATCTTCCAAGGAGGAGTCAAAAGCAACAAGCCTCTGTAGGGGCTGGTAAGGGTAGAAGGGAGGCTTTTTCCTGGTTTGATTTACTGGCTAACTTAATCTGTACTGTCTATGGTTGTTTAATAGTGTTGGTGGGCTGAGCTTGTTATCTTTAGATGACACTTTAATGTTGCAGGAGAATCATTATTACATTCTTGTGAGCTCAGAGTGCCTAGAACAATTGTTTAAATCTAAGAGATGTAATAACTCCTCAGGCAGACAGGCACAAGTGTTAAGTCACTTTAAGTCCAGCACCTGATCCACATCTCATTTGAAAACCATGGTCTCCAACAGGACTGCGCCCTTAGCATCTTGCTGGACCACTGATACATGTCTTCTCTGTTCCGGGGATAGATGCCATACGCTGAATCACAGAACCAAACATGCTCTTGGGAGGTCTCCTACCCACATAGCAAGCCTTTCCCAGTACTGTTTAGTCAGAAAGTCTTAAAGGACCTTGCAAAAACTAGTTTCACATCACATGCCTTGCTTTGCCAAACCCACTAGTCCTAATTCAAAGGCAGATTCCACACTGCTTCCAGTCCTGCTGAAAAATTTACATTCTTCTTTAAGCAAGGGTCAAACACTATCATACTGGGATTTTTGGTTTTCACCCTTTTACATTCAGTGGAGTAAGAAATACGCTGAGAAGCAGGGGAGTAGGATGCAGGCTTCTTTTCTTAATCAGTCTTTCAAATACCATTGCAGAAAAGACTGAGATTCAGCCAGACAGTAAGGAAGAACACTGTAGGTGGTTATCACAAATTCCAACCAGGAGCATGCTCCTCACAGTGCAGTGATGCGCCAGGAGCTGCTTTCCAGACAAACGGAGCAGAGAACCAATGTATTAAAGGTGCTGGTTTTCTTACAACTGCTCTCCCAGGTGGACAACAACTGGGCATCACTCAGCCTTAGAGAAGGATATATAACCCTGATCTTCTTAAGTATCAGCCATGGAAAAATGTATGTTTGTCCCTGCTTTTCAATTTACTTGCTGTTACTACTAAGCATAGTATAGAAAACAATCAATGGTTCAGGTTTCCAAATGGGAACCAAAACCACTGGAAAGATCTAACTTCATTTTCACCTTGGTGGGAGTTTTTTTCCATTACTTTACTATCCTCTTCTAAGAAACACAGTATCATGCTGTTTGCATGCACTTTAATGCACTTGCATTTCACTGAGATAACTCAAGTATTTATATAGTTCAAGGTTTAAACTTCCATTTCCCCTATTTTGAACAACATCTTTTACAAAATATAAGACAGACATATTTTCAGGATTTTTTTTCCGTCTCAAAAAAACCAGATGAGGTTTCAGTCCCAAATATGCAATTGGCATTTGGCCCAGTGTAAAGACATGCCCAAACCACCTCAGGATGCAGCAGCTGTGGGGCCAGGGGGCAGGTCACAAACTGCCTAAACCAAGGAGACTTTGCAGAAGTGATTCCCTCAGGCCAGAGAACAGCACTGAGGAAAACAAGCGGCAAGTATACTAAAATCACCTCCATTCCGTCTCACGATACACAAGTTGAAACCATTTTCTGTCCCTTTAGTGTTCCTTCCTTCCCCATCCGAGTCAGAAATTGCCACCCAGCCTGGCCTTTTGTTTAAACCATCTCCCACCATCAGCTTACAAGGAAAGGAGAGAGTTTCCAGCGTAACAAACAAATCTAGTATGGTACTGAAAGAAACTTTTGGTAAATACAATAAAGTGCTGTCATGAAAGATCAGCCAGCTCAGCTCGCGATCCAAGCTCTGTGGAAATGTCTACATGAATGCAGAAAAGGACTAGAAAGATTACTGGGGGAGGAAAAGAGAGCAGCTCACTTACCCAGCCTGCATCCCTTCCACAACAGAGGGGACAGGAGGAAAACTTACAGCTGTGGTACCAAGCATGAGTAAAAAGACACTGTGGAAATCAAAACACAGCTGAGGATGTAAATAAGGCTTCTATTACTTGCTTATTCTCCTCTTTCTGTATTTTATCCACATAGCTTTAAAAAAAAAAATTGACCAAAGTGCAATCCATTTACACTGTACAAAAATGGATTTCGCAAAAGTTGCAGTGAGGTTTGCTTCAGGGGACTGAAGTTGCTCTAGCAATTTAAGCAGGCAGCATATGTAAAAAACTAACAGAGTTCCTACAGAATCCAATGGACTGAGAAAGAAATAAAAGTTATTTGAAAGGTTTTTCAGAGAAAGTGTTACCTAAAACCCAATTTAACCTGAAAACTTTAGAGCCCAGTAAACATGCGAGAGAGACCTATACACCATTTCTTATTAGGTGGCTGCCAAACAGGTTTGTTACACATTTAATAAAGCAGTAAAATAAGGTATTTATGTGGCATGTTTAACTGTAAACATATTTGTACTATTTTATTTAAATGAAAGTGTAACCTGTTAGATGCTACAATTAGTGGACAACAGGAAATGTGATGAGAAAAAGGAAAGCCAGAACTTCTGCTGCATCACAAAAAATGACATAACAGTGCCGGTGCACAGTCCTGCTTTAATAGGCCTATAAAACCTATATGCTTTGAGCCTCTAACAAGAGTGCCCAGCTGGCAGTTGGTGAATTTTCAGGTGCCTTGGAGGGTCCAGCTACTTCGAGGCAGTAGTCTTGAATACTCTTTGCTGGGTCATACATCATTGCTATTCCTTCCCTTCAGGGCTTCACCTCATATTTGGCAAAGGAGCGCAGCTGCAGCTCCTTCCAACGTCAACACATTTTCTTTGCTTGACTAGAGGTGTCAGTGCAGAACAAACACGAGGTACTGCCTTCCTAAGTTCAGAGCTCCCCGAACCACATGCACTTTTCAGGCTCAATCTTCTGCTCACTGAAACTTCACAGTAAAACTGCCATCAGCCTTCAGAGTGCAATTTCAGCCCATCCACATCTTTTCCAGGTTAGGAAAGAAATGCAAAAAAACTGCAAAGGTACATGTCATAACAAATAGCTTAACACAAACATATAATAACTTTTGCTTCTTTAATGTGCAGATCTCAGGAATACATGGAGAGATATCAGTTATCGCTTTACAGATGCGCAGAGAAACTGAGGTTGCAGGTAGTGGAATAACTTAGATGATCTCTGAGAGAGTGAAGAACAGAGCAAGCTAGTATCTCTTTACCTGGATTTATGTCTTTCTACAGACATTGTACGTAATAGTAGTTGCTTCTGAAAAAGAAATCATTCTCTTTTGGAGAAAGATGAACACACTCTTCTTTATGGGCGATTATTCTGCAGAGTGGATAAAAATCCAAGGGATAAGAGTACAAAAACACTGACATTACAGAGCAAAGCTGTTTTCTTCTGAGTTTGAGAACAAAAGTAAAGCAGATATTTTGGGGTAAAATTGTTTTAAGAAAGAGGTACTTTTCTGTTTCAGTAGAGATGTATACAGACACGTGTAAGTAACTTTAATACAAGGAAAACATTGAAACAATAAGTTGCTGACTTTTGCTTGCAATACTTAATCACATTCCTAATGTGAAGATCCTGAGTTCCCTCTAAGAAGAGCATGTGGATGTTTTATTGTTAAACAATTAGGCCAAAGCCACATTGAGGATTTTTGTATCTGGTTCAAACTGACTTTAATGGAAAATGAGCATCTAACTCTCATAAGTGACTTAGAAAATCTCAGCAGGGTTGTACAAAAAGCCAGAGCATTTTTTATTCTATTTGAATCTAGCCTGGTTAAGGCTTTGTAGAGAGCTGAGAACCCATAAATAAAGATAGGAAATTGTGAAGGCAGAAAGGGTCTTTTGTCTCCTCCACTCCCTGGTCAAAATGAAGTTTAGGGATAACTGAAACATCTGCTGTGCTAACTTGTGTATCAAAGCTAACCTCTGTTTATGTCAATAAAAGGGGTTTTACAGCTAATTTAATCAGGATACTGCCATGGTTTAACCCCAGCAGGCAACTAAGCACCACACAGCTGCTCGCTCACTCCCCCCCTGTGGGATGCGGGAGAGAATCGGAAGGGTAAAAGTGAGAAAACTCATGGGTTGAGATAAAGACAGTTTAATAGGTAAAGCAAAAGCCGCGCATGCAAGCAAAGCAAACCAAGGAATTCATTCCCTACTTCCCATCGGCAGGCAGGTGTTCAGCCATCTCCAGGAAAGCAGGCTCCATCATGAGTAACGGTTACTCGGGAAGACAAACGCCATCACTCTGAATGTCCCCCCCTTCCTTCTTCTTCCCCCAACTTTATATGCTGAGCATGATGCCATATTGTATGGGATATCCCTTTGGTCAGTTGGGGTCAGCCATCCTGGCTGTGTCCCCTCCCGGCTGCTTGTGCACCCCCAGCCTGCTCACTGGTGGGGTGGTGTGAGCAGCAGAAAAGGCTTTGACTCTGTGCAAGCACTGCTCAGCAGTAACGAAAACATTGCTGTGCTATCAATGCTGTTTTCAGCACAAATCCAAAACATAGATTAGCTCTACCCCAGCCAAAACCAGCACAAATGCTGCTTGGAATATTTGTGAAATGATATGGATAAATTACTATCTTTTGAATAGTTACGATAAATATACTTTACATAAGATCTAAACCTCGTCCGCACATTGATGAAAGAGAGTGTATCTTTGCCTTTTGGCATAGATTTATAATAAGGCAGGGAGGGGGAACGGTAGATACAAAATAACTGCCACCTTGTAACCAGAATTAATGGTTATGACTAAGTCTCAAAAAATCAAACATAAGTAGATACAGAAGAACTCATGCTTTTAAAGAAAAAAAATTGATTAACATCATGTCTCTCTATATATACTAGTCCATTAACAAATATTTGAGATTAAGTAGTTAAGAAACATGGTATTAAAAGCCTAAACTATCCTGCTAGTCTCATCACCTAATCATACAAATTTTGAAATTAAGTAACTTCTCTTGAAATCACATTCTAGTTGAAAAAAAAAAAAAAATCCTTTTGAAGCACTGAAGGGCAGCAGCAGTATTGTCACCTCAAAAACACTACTCTGGGTATTTATTTACAGTTCAAGATGAAAGAAAATCTTTTGCCTCACAATATATTTCTGATTTTCCTAAGACTTGAACTCAAAATGGAGAGAAAAGGTTATCTGTTCCCAGGATTACCTTCCTGAACCTCCTCATCTACCAAAGTTATGTGCAGGCTTTCATTCATTCACATTTTGTGAAGTGCTTTTATTAGATTTACAAATGAAAGATGCTACATTGCTGCAATATCTCATCATCTTTCTGCCATTGTCTGTCATTTGCCCTACTCCAGAAACCATTAATCCTAACTTGCTTCAGAAGCCCTCATCCTTCAGATTTTTAAAATCCACATGATAAAGCCTAGGGATGAAAATAACATATCTCCCTTCACCCCAGGTGTAGGATTCCTGCATCCAGTTTTTAGAAGTTATGAAGGTAAGTCCCTTTGTTGTGTATTGAAAAAAAAAAAAAGTATACATATCTCATTTATGTCAATGAGTCTTGGATCAAAAAGTCTCTCACTGACTATCCAACATTTAGGGTCATGCTAAGCCTCCATGAAAAAACTTTCTTTCAAAACAGCTGACATGTACTTGCCTTTTACTCTTTGCTTAACTTGGGGGAGCGGAGAAGCTGAATTCAGAAACAATTTGAAAAGTCACAGCCAGAAATAAAGTGCCAGGTGAGGAAGAGTTGAGTAGGCACTGCCTATATGCTGGGACAATTCACCTGGTCCAATCATGCTGCTTTGTGCGGTCTCCACCCCAGCTAGCCTTCTGACTACATGTTTGTCTGGGCTGGACAAGCCGATGTGGTTGCCAACCTGTTCTGCTACAAAACATACGGGAAAGGGAAAAGGAAGTTTTGGTCCAAAGACAAAGCACTAAACTATCCAGGGTGGATTCCTGCTGGTTTATCTGTTATCCATGGGCTCGTGAATATGCATGTCCCTCAAAATTCATTACGTATTTTAATTTCTCTCATAAATATGCCACTGAACTTAATTATTCTGCTTTCAGAGCAAAGCTCCAGCCCAGTAGCTCAGATACACTTCTACAGGGCAAAAAGCTCTACTACCTCTCCAAACTTAAGAATAGGCCAGATTCTTTCTTCTGTCACACCAGTCTATCCACAGTAGTTCTGGGTCAACACTAGTTTGCCAAAAACTACAGTCTGGTTCATCTCATACTGTCCATGCCTAATTATGCTCTCTGCTAAAAATAAAGATAATGGATTGAACCATTAATCTTCAAAAGAGAAGGTGGTTTCAACCAGGGCAGAAAGTAAATTCTCTCTTCTGTCTTATAGGGTGTGCTTTTATGCTAGGTATTAACTTCGTCAGTTTTTCTGTTGCCTAAAATGTTATGGTATACAACAATCCACCCAATTGAAAAGATACGACAATCATTTCCCTTCAGCCATATATCCTGGAGTGTCCCCCCACCGGGCGCAATCTCATGGAAGTGGATGGATAAACAATGTATTTTTCTCATAACTTTTTACCCTCCACTGTTATTCTCTCCATGAAGCATGTGCTTGCCACTGAAAACTTAATGTCTCTCTTACTGTTTCATTTGGGAAATATCATCTTAACTGCACATTCATCAACTTCTCTGTTTCTCCAACTCAGAGATAACTGTCTTACAGGGAGAGAACTCAATGTCAAACAAAGCCAAAATTAAAGCTAAATCTCAATCAAAACTTACGCGATGCTGGTTTTAGGGTGCAAAGCACAATCTGACATCTCTCTTGGTGTTCCACTAAACACAAATCAGAAAAACAGCCAAGCAGAGGAACATGTCACCAGTTGACTTCTTGCAGCTTAAATAGCTGCTATCAGGGAATGTCTATGACAGACAAGAAGCCCCAGTGCTCACAGGCAAATGAAGAATCTCTCTGTCACCATTTATCCCCTTTATAGGGCCTAATGAAGCCCAAGCCACAGCTAAAGTGGTACCCACAAAATCTAGATCTCTCATCTACATACAGCCTGAACACAGCAGCAGCAGAACTAGAGGGTATGACACATACGGTTCATTAAAGCCCAGCTGCTGGGTTTGGAGTGCCTTGAGAGGGAGGCTCAAGGGCTAAAAGGAGAAAGAAGAAAAGAAACGCACTAAGAAAAGCCAAAGAGAAAAGAATGACAAATGTTTTCCTGGGAGCAAACAGGCAAGTTTCTGCAAAGCACATGGATTTAGATGAAGCTTTACTTACATGTAAAATGCCAGGGGTCTGAGGGCCCTTGCCTCTTTTGGATTTATTTTTTTCTAGGGAGTTATCTGTGTTGTCCAAGTTATGCAGCCACAGCAAAAGCAGGGCAGGCCAACAAAGATTATCCTCAACTCACCTTGGCACTGCATGAGAATGTAGCTGTGCCACCCAGCAATATGCCCCTTCATTTCCCAGGCATGAGGGCATCTCTAGAGAGAAGGACCAGTTCCTCTGCTGGCTGCTCTGCAACTATGGCAGCAAAAACCTCAGAGGGTCCTACACAAGGTGCTGGTTCAGAGGATAATAAAGCACTGAGCCAATCAGCAGGAAACCCCTCAGCACCAATCCCTGGCACTGGGGAGGGCAGAGCTTAAGCACAACACCTGTGAAAGCAAGGAAGGAGGCTTAGAAGATATCCTGAGGTCTGTTAATACCAAAAACAAGCAATCAGGGTTGTTCCATTAAAGCTCAGGAGTACCCAAGAGTGTCACAAGGGCTTTCAGACAAGACAGGTGCTGAGTACAAGACAGCATGAGCTCCTAGCGCTTGTCCTTGGCTTTCCTTGCATGGAATATTTTTTTAAACATTACAATTAAATAATTCAGGATATTTACTCATTTCCACAGGAGAAATGGTGATGGATGCATCCATAAAACGCTAACAGAGAAATATGCATACAAACCTAAAGGTGCATTAATTGTATTGATGAGTACTGAATGCTCATTTAATTTTAATAGTTTTGGAGCTTATTAAGTAATATTTACAAAAGGCTTATAGGGAGGTTCAAATTATTTTAGGCCTCTTCTTTTTGATCCCTTTCTGTCCTTTCCTACTCTGATCTCGCCTCTCTTTGAAGTCAGCCATTTCTTACACAGTTTGAGTGGCATGGGGGATGTTCTGCTCGAAGACTAAAGTTAACAATATAGCAGGGATATAGCAGGCAGTAAAATGCAAGCTGTATTGTGGAACTGCTGCCCAATTTGCAACTTAACAGTGGAAATAATCAGAGCCTGCCATCACACAGGAGATTTGGTAAGCTTTTGCACTTTGCTGATCTGCCGTATCTTCAAAACAATATTCCTGGTTAATGAAGCTCATTTGAACAACACTGGCTAACAGGATCTTGTGAGCCTAGAGCCGGGATTAAGAGACAAGGCAAACTGGAAGCTCCAATCATTAGAATCTTGTAGCACAAATGAGAAGCACTTTCACACACAGCGAGTCAATGTGCCCCATTTTTCTTTAGCACACTGTGTTCACACAGAAAGAAACATGACTTCAGGCCAAATATATTTCCCTTTCCAGTGACCTCAAATGATAAGAGTTTCCACCAGGACAAAGGATCAAAATAATTACAGCTCCTCATTCATTCCACCCTGTCTTGCAAAAACTATTTGCACTCCCTCAAAGTAACAATGTTGAAAGGAAAAATGTCAAGGGACAGATCCATCTCCTGACTTGAAGGACTTCTCAGAACAATGAACACAGTCCGCATCTGGAACATCTGCTCCTCACTGAAGAAGGCTTGCAAGATCTTCCGGGGCAGCTCTCCTAAAGTACTTCGGTCTCTGCCCTAATACTTGGAATAGCAGGCCGAGCAGGGCGCTTTGCACAATGCTAGCTGGTTAGCATCTGTCCCCTGTGTTTGTGACTGGATGTCCCATGAACACAATTAATCTTTTTCTTAAGGGGAAAAAATGCAAACCGTTAATTCAGTGTGATGACCCCATCAAAATGATGAAAAGAATAATACTATTAAAACTTTACACAATGAGTGTTTTTAATAACGTGGGAGTTAGGGAACAATGTTAAATGTTTCAACTCAAAGTCCTGGTTTCCTGTGTTGGCACCAGTGCTAACACTAAATGTTCATACATCAAGTATTTTTACATCTTCATTTTAAAGAGAAATTAGGAGACAGATAAACTTAAACTGAAATAACATCCCATTCCTCTGTGTGTGAACACACACAGGGTGCGTTTCTGACAAAAACTCACTGTGCTTTCAGTGTGTCCTTAAGGACTTCTCCATTTGCACAAATTCACTGAAGTCTCAGCTATACTGCAGCAGCTGACAGGTTTTCAGCAGACAGGTACAGCTCAAGAAAACATACCTTCAAAGAATGGTGAAAGGTGGCATTAAAAATGAATGCTTACTCTTTTCCTATGCTCCTCAACCTAGCAAATGCATCTCCAAGGTCAGAAGCTTACAGCAGAATGTATCAAAAGCACTGCCTATATGAATTATAGCATTCATTTACCTGAACAGTTCTAACTATCTGGGTATATGCTCCAGATAGAGAACAAAGTTAGGTTACTCTAAACATGTTCACTGTGGATTAAACTAATGCAGTCTTCCTCCAAACTAGGTTGGCTAAGAATACAAAGTTAAAGACCTCAGCTGATGAGTGGGAACTCTTACTGTAACTCATTGCAACTCAACCACCTCTATCTATAGTCTCAAGCTCTCTGCAGCTAAACTAACATATCTAATTTCAAACTCTGGTTAACAGCAACAGACCCAAATAGAAGGGCATACCCAAACAAGACGATGGTTTGGCCATGAAGTGTTAACGTACCAGCAGATCCCTATCTCTACAGTTTGTGGTAAGGTGGACTTCAGAAAGTTCAATTGCTAAATTGAAATTTTTACAGGAAAAAAAACAACTTTCAGGCTCAGTCCCTGGTGAATAAAATTTTCTAGCAAAATCTGACAGCTGATCAAAGCCTATATGAATGAAGACTTAAATCTGATTTGCCATAAGCAAATATCCCCATTGTTCAAATCAGTCCTCGAACTTCATTTCTGCACACTCAAACAGCAAGGACTGGGAAAACGGTAGCTACAGAGGGAGGAGGATCTTCACCATGGCCCTTCTCTGCCAGGGCAGAGCTCTAGAGCAGCACAGGAGACCACGATTTCCGGAGTCTGCGCGGCACCTCGTAGGTGGGCAGGACTTCTCTTCCATGACATTTAACTTGACACATCTCACCAGCATAAGGCATTTCTACATGAAAAAGAAGCAAGATACAGGGAAAGATTTTGCAGTCAGATTAGGGGTAAGAGTGACAAGTACTACTCTCAGCTGATGTATGTACACCTGAAAAACATATCCAAAACTCTTCCCAAAAGGAGGAATTTCAGGTCTTGTAGGGTGTGGCTCTCCAAGGCTTGGCAAAGCCACTTATAACCTCACCAAAGTTCAGTATGACTGTCAGTGTTTATAAGCACAAGGACTAGACCAAATTGAGAATGTAAATATTTGGACTCAGTTCCCCAAACTTGCCTTTATCTGCACTGCAAACTAAATCCCAACTGCAGACCAAAAAATCTGAAAAGCAACAGTTGCACACACTTTACAGCGTAGAGACAAAACTAACACACACATAGCATTCAGCATTGGTTGGGGGGACGGACAGATGTAATTCATAATCTAAACTGATGTTAAACAAGACATCAGTGAAGTTTGGACCAAAACTCAACTTGACTCAGCTATCATTTGGTACATTTTGAAAGTCTGATCAGTCCAGATTTTGATCCTCTGCCCTGCAAGAGACTGGGTTACATTAACCGTATCTAGATTACTCAAGACCCCATAGATGACATGACAGGCCTAGCACACAGTGGTAACTTTGACCTAAACCACATTCTCTTAAGCTATCAAAAGCAAGAACTTCTATTTTCAAAGCAGATCATAGAATGGCTTGGGTTGGAAGGAACCTCTAAAGGTCATCTAGTCCAACCACCCTGCAATGAGCAGGGACATCTTCAACTAGATCAGGTTGCTCAGAGCCCCGTCCAGCCTGACCTTGAATGTTTCCAGGAATGAGGCATCTACCACCTCTCTGGGCAATCTGGTCCCTCATTGTAAAAATTTTCTTCCTTATATCTAGTCTGAATCTACCCTCTTTTAGTTTAAAACCATTGCCCCTTGCCCTACCAGGCCCTACTAAAAAGTCTGTTCCCATCTTTCTCAGATGAGTTGAGGAAAGTCTTCTCTGGATCCAAAATAATTTATTTAACAACCTCAGTCCCATATTCAGAATTCATTTAGGATCCCAAATTGCCTTGAGTTTTAAACATCCACACTTTTTTTTTTTTAAAAAAAAGTTTTACCCCAGTTCTTTCAGCTATAGATAAGGATGGCAGCCAGGGATCCATTCAAGAGAGTTGCGACATCCCACAAACACAGATCCCGAGGCATACACCGTATTCTCAGCTGCCAGTTCCCGGCCCTTCTCAGAAAGTGTTAAATGCCTTTCAGTCCTACATCGCCATTGCAGACGCTCACTGGAAGGAATCAGAAAGCTAAGCGTCTCACCAAGACCAGGATTTTATATTTTTTTGTATGATAAGAATTTGGCCCTCCTCACTCCCACTACTGTAAACTAACAAAAAGTCCATCCTCTCCCTCTTCAGTTAAGTGGGAAAAGTACAAATCTGGTTCTTTAGCTTTACTCAACTGTGGGAAACTTGGTTTTGCTCTCCAGCTAAAAGCTGGCTCTTCAGCGCACTTCACAGTGACCTCTTCACAAGGGGCTAGTATCATTTCTTTAAATGCCCCTACACTAAAAATAGTCCTGCTTCCTAAACATGAGTGTTTAGCAGTTCCAGGCATTCTGAGATCCTGCATACCACTTTATTTTTTTTAAGCTGGCAACACTTATTTAACCAGCAATTAAAAAGAGGAGGCCCAGCCGCCCCAGTGATTCTTCCCAGAGGGTCTCAGATGTTTATGAAACACAATGAAAACAATAAAGTGGATAAAATCATGCTATTCCATCAAGTCCTTGGCAAGACTTCCCAACCAAGAATAAATTGGCATGGTACATTACAGTCAACAGATTACACAATGGTTTACAGGGTCACTGATAATAAGGGGTCACACGCTCCTTCAAGAGCTACAGTATATGTTAAAAGTCACTTGCTTAAAGGGAAATGGCAATGCTTGGTCCTGAGCTCCTTGGAGCAAATGCTGGCAGCCACAGCACAAACGTGCTATAAGGGTAGAAGAAGACCGAAGGCGCCTCTCCCCCCGCCAGTGCCAGGAATGGCAGTGACTGCACTGAGCAGGCTGGCTGGGGGAGTTTAGCACCCTGAAGGGAGAAGAAAGCCAGGCCAGGCAAGACTCCCTTATTTCTGCATATGAGAGGAGAACACATGCTATGTGCTTTTAGGAGCAGGACAGTCTCCTGCCCCAGTGAGGCCCAGCACCACCCACCCTATCACACCTTCCCAGGAAGCCCTGCTCCCCACTCCTCCATACTCTCAGAGTTAACTGGTTCCACCCCAGAAGCAAGATGGCAGTTTCCTGCCAGTCTGGTTGCTCTTAACAGTGTATAGACTGCAACTAGCTTTAAAAGGTGCTCAACTATGTTCTTAGGTAATTTGATAAAGTAATCATATAAAGTAATCATAATTGCTCAAATGTGTTGCAGTTTTCCTTTAAATAACTAATCTTAAACCAAGAGGGAAATGAATGGTCAAAGCCATAAATCTTACTCTCACCCTTCAACCCGGTAACAGATTTCTAGTATGCCACCTGCATAACCTAATCATCAAAATGAAAGTTAAACTTGGCATTCCTAAACATACATGATTTTCTCAATCTCACCTTAAACATAAAATATTTCTACTTTTACTCTGTTAACTTACCCTTCCACTATATGGAATATTTTCATCTACTGACTATATATTAATCACGAATAATCAAAACATTATCAAGTCTCGACGGCAAATCAACTTCACTTCAATTCATCCTACTCTGCATCATCAGAAATCAGGCTACAACTAACAGTTTCATTCTTCACCTTCCACAAGTTTTCATCACTCTGGGTGTTTTTTACTGGATTATTCAATATCTGGCTGAAGTTAAAGACTGACTATTCAGAATAAAAATGAAAGAAAACCTATTCCCCAAAGTCAGTGCAACGGTAAAACAAGGGTGTAGAAAACACTACTATTGACATACTCCATGCAATAATGCTATGCATCCGGCTTCATTTAGCTTGACTACTAAAATTCAAAGTACATTTGAGTGATAAAACTGAAGTAAACATAAGAAGGCTCTCTCGTATGTATCCGCTACTCTTTGATTGCAGTGACCCGCTGCTCCTTAGTAAAGCAAATGCTTGGTACCAAGCCAAGAGCAGTACAACTGATTTTCCCACAAAGTGAACTGCTGAAGCAGCTCCCTTAGCTCTTCAGCTAAATCTGCCTTGGGATCTTAAAGTCTTCCGCTGGAGTCCAGGTGGCTCCTCTACTCTTTTCAACACGCATGCAAACATTACAGCCAGCCGGATAGACGATGTGAACGGGCACTGGAAGGGAAAAGAAGGGCCACAGCTCCCCGTCTCTCTCCAGATCAGAGCCCCACACTCGGCGGGCTGGCTCCCCAGCCCGGTTATAGTTAACCCGGTCCAGCCGAGATGGTCTCCTGGGCTCTGTCCCCCCGGGGTGCCTCTGCCATCTCCACCCACGCGAGAAGAAGCGTCCCGCGAGGCACGGCGGTGGCACTGGGCGCGCCAGCAGGGGAGCGCCGACCCCCTGCTCCGCCCGTGCGCCCATCTGCGTTCCCCCCCGGCAGGGCAGGGACCCCCGCCAGGGTGGCGGGGCCGGCCCGCACCGGCACGGCCGCCGGCGGCTCCGTTGCCCCGGGCGCTCCACGGTCCGGGGAGCCGCAGGGCCCGGGGAGCCCCTGCCGCGCGCATCCCCGGCCCGGCCCGCCCCGCTCCCGGGAGGCGGGCGGCTCTCGGGGCGCAGGGACGGCGCGCCGCAGCACGATCAATCGTTTCTCCCGCCCCAGCTCCGCTCCCCTGCCCGGGTCCCCAGGGAGGACCACCGACCCGGCAGCGCGGCTCCCCGGCCCTTACCGAGGCGCGCAGGGGTGCGCTCCCTCCGCCGGACGCCTGCAGCCCCCGTCCCGCAGCCCGTGCGGTTGTAGCTTTTTTGGAGAAGCTGGGAAGAGGGA
>VYZW01014313.1:0-20136 GCA_013401315.1 Balaeniceps rex | reverse complement strand
GGCGGCGGGGCGGGGGCGGCCGTGCCGCAGAAATGCAGCAAAATAAATAAGAAGCGCCGAGGAGCTGCGTCCTTAAATGGTGGCAGGAGAGCTCGCGTCCTGTAGAGGCCTAGGGCGTACACACAGATGCGTGGGACTGAGCCGCGTATGTGCTTTAATGAGCTAGAGGTGCTGTGAAATGCCTAGCGCGGTTTCACACTGGGCTACTTCCCCCTGCGTTTTATCTAGTCTAAGCCAGCGTGAAACGGTCGAGGGCGCTTACAAATAAATTACCCGTGGTTTGCGGGACGGCGGAGCGAGGCAGTCGCTCCACTCGGTGACCTCTTGGGTGTAGCAAGTGCCTCCGTGCTGCCTGGTGCACGTGGAGGGCGTTGGAAGGCCGGTGTGCATGCTGCGTTAAAACTAAGCACCGCAGCGCTGGGCCACACGTGACTGTTTCACCCAGAGACAGCCTCCAGCACTAGCGAGTATTTTGCTATTTAATCACCTGAGGCTTTCTGCCTCTAAGCAACGAGCACCACATTATGAGTTACCAAAAAAATGCCTTTAATTGCAGGAAGAAGATTCAGAACATCTCAGTGCAGCATTTGCTTCAATAGTGAACTTGATGAATCAAGCCACAAAGGAATGCGAGGTGAGGTTTCACCCCCAGACCCGTGCAAAGGGGGATGTTTATGATGTGCCTGGCAGAGGCCTGTTTGCACTACTTTTGCTAAAACTGCAAAAATTAGACTTCAGGTCTGCTCATTGCATGGCAAGAACTTAGCCAGCGAGCCTGTGATGCCGACCTAGATTAAGAAATTTGGGGCGTTCGCCATCATGTGGTAGGTTACACAGTAGGTTTCACCAGTGTTACCCTGACCAACTGGTACTACCTTAGCTGGTAAACACCACTGTCAGCATTTTCCATAGACAGTACCAGTAGATCAGTACAGATTTTAGCAGAGGGTTTCTCCACTTCTTGGTGGAAAGGCAATACGGTTAGAGAGACAGAAACATCAGATGACATCACAAATTACATTGTGTCAGCCACTGTCGCAATGGACAGAGTTGCTTCCAGTGCTGCTGTGCAGTGGCTTTAGAACAGAGTAACCCTTTGTTTCATCATGCCAACATGAACATGCTGGCTGATAGAGTCAGCGTATTCTGGGTGGCAGAAGTAAGGGGGAGTTTGAATCTCGAGCAAAGAGATTGCTCTGTGTCATGTGTTAGCTCTGAATTTAGAGTTAATCTCCCCAGTATCGTTTAAGCAAACTCGCTTTGGGATGTCGCTACTGGATAAGCAGTGTGGGCTGAGTTCTGAGCAGCACCGTATCTTTATTTGTGATAAGTAGAAATTGAGAGGTATGGCATACAGCTGCACAGCTCCACTGCTTTCACGTGGCTCTGGCTGCCAGGTGTCATTGCTCTTCTGGTTAGAGGGACCGGGAGCCCGTCTCTGCCAGCTCATCCTTGTGAATGCAGCCCAAGTACTGCATTAAAGTCTCTGAAAACTCCATCACAGTTTACATCATCTGTGCCCTTCGGGATCTGTTACCATAATGCAGCAGGGAGCTCATTGTCTGCAGAGTTACAGAGGCGAAGTCTTCAATTAAATTAGAGAAAACAGTAGCTCAACACACCCCAGATGATTAGCTCTTAAGCAACTCCTTTATCATTTCAAAGCACTATGTACATAGTAACCAGTTAATCCTAAAACAACTCAGGCAGAATAGAGTTTTACACAAGTTGAAACAAAAATGTAACAGTGTATATAGACTCATCCTATGCCCTGTTAGGAGTGTTAGAGTTAGAACAAGCAGTGGATGACTTCTACATTTACGCATCAGCCAAGGCAGTACTGCTTCAGTCGTCTTCTGTAGAGAAGAAGTCTCGTAAGAGCGAGGGAATTCTCAGACCCAGAAGCTCATGGGTAAAGTTTACAAACTGCAAATAAAAATCCACAGCTGAACATAACCATTTAGGCACTTGAATGCAAACGATTAAAATTGTGATTTAAGATGAATTGTTTAGTTACTAAGGGACCAAAGTTTACCCACATTTCTTACCAGAAGTTTGATTTAATTTCTTTGCTCTTGCAACGTCATGTAAAAGAATCCAGCTCACCTCCTGTGATACAGAGATGCTCTGTGAGGCATTATGCAATAGGTCAGAGTATGTGATGTGGTTTGGGACGTAGCTCCACAGTAAACCACAATACAAGCAACCAAATCTGTTGATGTGTGCATAACCTCAAGGAGTAAAGTACAGCAGTAAATTTGGAAATAAGAATTGCTATTGGCCTTATTTTTGTTTAGTTTAGTCTTGACAGTCAGAGACAAGGAAAATAGAAGTGAAATAAAATAGATATTTTAGAACTTTTTGGTCCCTGTGATCAAAAAGGTAACCCTGGGAGGAGTTCTGTGGTGACAACAGATGGCAGCAGAGCTGTACTCAAATATTTAATTTGCAGTGGGGAGGATTCAAGTACCTTTACTGTGGATCCAGAAAAGGGCTGCCGTAGACTTAAATACAATTCTCAAAATCACTATGCTACTGTTACCAGCCTTGAAGACACTTTAGCTTCTTCACCAACTCATTTTTCAGTATGTGTTCTGCTTTTAGAGCACTGCTCCTGCATGTGCCCTGCAGAACCAGTCTTCACTGGTGTCATGGTTTAACCCCAGCCAGAAACTAAGCACCACACAGCTGCTCGCTCACTCCCCGCCACGCCCCACGGTGGGATGGGAGAGAGAAGCAGAAGAGTACAAGTGAGAACGCTCATGGGTTGAGATAAGAACAGTTTAATAATTGAAATAAGTGATGCATGATGTAATTGCTCACCACCCGCTGACCGATGCCCAGCCAGACCCCGAGCAGTGGTCACTGGCCCCCGGCCAACTCCCCTCAGTTTATATACTGAGCATGACGTCATATGGTATGGAATAGCCCTGTGGTCAGTTTGGGTCAGCTGTCCTGGCTGTGCCCCCTGCCAGCTTCTTTTGCACCTGGCAGAGCATGGGAAGCTGAAAAGTCCTTGACTTAGTGTAAACACTACTTAGCAACAACTAAACTATCAGTGTGTTATCAACAAGCTTTTCTTAAAGAGCCTGATCACGTAGATGTTTCCAGAGCATTCCTTCTGATATTTTCATGACTTCAGTTCTGAGGTGTCAGAGACTCCCTATGTATTGTGTCAGGAGTCAGGGATCTAAAATCAGGGCTGACAATTTTGTACCAGAAGGCAGATGTCCTGTGGACATCCAGGCATTGTTTTCATCCTCACACAAGAACAAACCAGCCAATTAATACAGAAGGTCAGTAGCTGTGCCATTCTACTTTTAATTGTAAATCTGCAGTAGTTGTAAGCATGGCTTTGATGCTTCTCCACATAATAATCTCTGTTTCTACTGTTGTCCAGAAGTACTATAGCTTCACGGCAGCCTGTAGATGCAAAGAGCATGAAATCAAACACATCTGCAGATACCATGGCAGGCAAGCAGGGGAAAGAGATCTGGAGTCCTCCAAAGAAGAGGTAAGTAGGTGGTTTTGATTAAAGATTTATTCCTTCCCTTGCCATGGGACAACTGTTATCCATCTAGTGTCTGTGACACTTGCTTACCCTAATGTATGTGGTTTGACATCATGGGCATATGAACACCTGGACTGATCTGAGCCTTCTGTTGCGGGGGGGCGGGGTGCAGCAGAGTAACTTCTGGTGGCACCAGTGTCATATCAGTCCTTTTGTGGAGGGGAAAATTTCATGGACATAAAGCATCCCCTCTCCCTGGCTGAATTTGCCTTTTGTGTTGTATCATTAGAAAACAGTATCTTTTTGTTTCCAGAGGACTGAAGACTCTGTAGCACCCACTCAAGCTCAAACTTGCCAGCAACATGTAAGTTTATAGAATACTTTATTTTTAAATTGACGTATAGCATTTCTTTATCATTTTGCATCAAGCTGGTTAAAATTTGTGATCAGGTGTGGAGACTTTGCAATGGCACAGAAGATTAACCAGTGGTGCATTCACAATCCCAATGTATTTATAGGTGGGCATACAAAGACTTGTACAATTAATTATAAACCAGATTGTGGCATTCTGGCACATAACCAGTTAAGAATCTACTTTATATTTTGGACTGGTACAGATTACTGTGATTAACTTTGGCTCTTGTGAATTGCATCAGCAACAATAATCCAGCAGTTCTCCAGTCTCACCTCATTTGTGCTCCTGACGCATTCCCTGTGCTGAGGAAAGGCATGCAGCAAGGCACGCAGCAGTTGCTTAGCCAGTTATGCTTGGCCCTCATACAGGCTCTCTGAAGACTCCTGTTGTTCCTCAAGGAGAAGAAAACTTTTTTTTATTTTTTAAAGCCTAACACCTTACCAAATCAATTTCGGGAACTTGTAAGCCACAAAAGATGAGAAACAGTACAAATTAGTGGGAGCACCCTTGTTGTATGGATGTTTTTCAAGTTTATGTTCAAAACAGTTTAGGTTGGTAACTTTAGGTTTTGTGAGGTAGAGATTACAGCATGTTGATTATTTTCATTGATTGAAACATTAAATACTTTGAGTATGGCACTTGCTAATTTTTGTATTGACTGAAACTTTTTACAGTTTTGTCCATGCTGCCTGCATATTTTGAAAAAATCTTAGTAAGTTTATATAGCAGCTGAAATGTAATTTTTTTACCCGAATTCAAAATTTTTATTTTTGTGGGAAATCTAAGATGACTAAACAGTAATGAAACTTCTTTTTTTCCCCTCCCCCTAAAGACCAGACAAGCTTCCAAGGACATCTACATTGAAGTTTCTCCTGGTACCTATTCTGTCACAGCAACCTCAGAGGACATGGTGCAACAAACCCACGTGGTGAATGTCAACGCAGGACAAAGCGTTGATTTAACTTTTGTTCTATGATGTTTGTTGTTTCTTAGCAATCACAGGAATAAAATATGAGGCTGTTTTAATGCATTTAATGAACTATATATATCCTTGTTAGCACTTTAATAGTATCCTCCTCTTTGGGACTCCATTTTTATGGCCTGTATATTTGTTTTCTACTTAATGCAGTTATATGGAGCCCACTTTGTACACTGATTTTATAAATATTTGTACATTGTGTGCCTTAAATCCAATTATGTGACTGTGTAATTCCACATTCTTATGCTTTAAACAATTAAAGATACAATCAGTGGAATAAAATACATAATTTATGTATTATGTATTTATGTGATGACATCTTCTTTCATATTATCATTAGACAGAACATCCATGTCACATTCTTGACCACAGAAAGCATGATCCATGTGGTATGAGTATGGATGTACATTAGTTTCTGTGGGCTGATACTGATTTTAGAGCAGCTGGCTCACAATGCATCTCTCCTATCTGTACTTTTATTAGTCTGATAAAGAAATAAAATGCAAATGAAATTCACTATCTAGGACCCCAACTCAGGAATGTGCTTGAATATGTGTCAGATGTTCAGTATGGGCATATAAACTATTGACAGTTCAAGTCCTGTCTCTTTGCAGGCTCTTACCTAGGCTAAAGACCAGTTAGTTGCCTTTTTCAGTAGGCGGTAAGGTACCCTGAACTGTCTCCTATTTCCTGCAGGGGAAAAGTACTGCTGAGCAACTGCATGCTGCAGCTTATGGCCAAGTTCATACGCTTTAAACATGAGCAGTCCCACTAACGAGGCTCCCTGGATGCTTAACTCTCCTGAAGGATCAGATTCCATGGTTAGAATTAGTGACATGACCTATATATATATCTGTAACCTTTTCATAGCTGATGGTATTAAGGTTTCAGTTAATTTTCATGGAAATGTAAAATTCAGTGACTTGAATGCTGGATCTCTAAGCATTTTGTTGTTTGTATCTACAGTAGCAGGTCCTTTACCCTCTGGCTACTTTCTTTTCTGCTTTAATCCTGAAAAAAAATTTTCAGCTGTCAGCTTGTATTGTTTCTCCTTTCCTTCTGGCTTTCTACAAAAAGAAATTGCTATGCTGAATTCCTCTGGCTGACTCCAGAGGACTGTAGACAAACTGGAGGTTTATTAGACCCTTGCTGTGCATCTGTTCAGACTTTTACTGCTCATACTAGTTTACCTGATCTCTCCAGAACTGTAAAGTCAAATCCAAATAATTAGGAATTTAATATAACACCTTGGAGTAAAGAATGAGGATGCTGAAATTCAATGTGGGTGGAAATAGAGTTTTTCAGTTATTAAAATTATACAGTTATGCATAAAGATGTTCTACAGAGACGGTACCTAAATCAGAACCTGATTTGCTTAATAAATGTAACACTGATATAGTATAAGCAGTTTACCTGAAATTTCAGCTCCTGAACTTCATCAGTTGTACATTTACTGAATTCTGGTTGATCATGTCTCTCTCTGCTTTGTTGCAAATGAGCTCTTCACTGTTTTTGCTGTCTGTCCTCTTCTGACATGGTCTGTATTGTCAAGTTTGTCGTCTCCTATGCAAGTCACTTTATGTTTATTATCTGACTCTGTTTTCTTTCTTGCCATTTTATATCTTTGTTTTTCTGATACTGCAAAACCTTCTTCCTGGAGGACAGAAAACAAATCCCTTGGAAGTCTAGTCTAAAAAAAGCATCAGTGTCTTTGTAACTGCTGCTTTCCTGGCTGTAAGACAGGCACCTCTGCCTCACATAGCTTTAATAATGGTATCATTTCTGTGCTAGTACAAACTTCACTGCTGAAACACAGAAGTGTACAATGAGACCAAAGAAGCTGTTAGGCTTTGACCAAAAACTTTGCTCCTTTAGAAGTTAGGAGGATTTTTGGTGACTACAGTGGGAGGACATTAGCCCCACAGACCGCACCTCTGGGAAGCCTGCTCTCTAGCTTCACTTGTTTGTTGCAAGTTACTTCTGATGCAGTCTGTATTATATGATAAAACCGCTTCAGCTACCTCAAGGAGTAGCAATGTATCTTCTAGGTTTAAAAACACCAAGGGCTATTTTACAGGAATAAAAGTATGTCATTATACTCTGTATTACCACATTGCATCCACTACTGTGATTCATGCTGCCGGTTTGGGGCTAGAATGAAACCACTCTGGTTTCTTTTTAGTTTTACCACAAAGGCAAAGCATGTCACTTCAGTGCACAGCTGTGACACTTGCTAACATAGAGCACATCTGCCTAGAGCTCCATACTGGCCTAAAAATTCCTAGGAAATCAATTACAAAGGTGTGTAATTATGATTATTTAAATAATAAAGCAGGAACCATACAGTTAATAAGTTGGTAGGCATCTGTTTAAAATTAATGCATGTAATTGTGAAAATACAAGATATATTCCAGTGTATCCTCTGTTCACTAAGATATGTCATTAACAGATTAATCTTCTCCTAAAGAAAATCATGCAAGTTTAGCACATTCAAAGTTTTACTCTGCAGTCATCTCACAGTAGCAAGAGCATGAAGGTACAGAGGAGCTAATATTTGATTTCTGATATATAATTTATTAATTGTACCCCTGATGCTCTTGTGCAGAGCAGTGTCTCTGTTCAGCCTGCCATTGTCTTTCATCTTCGCCTTCTTCCTGCAAGCTTTTTTCTTCCTCTTTTCTGTGCTTGCTTTTTTTGGCATTCATGTTCTGATTTTTTTTTCCCCCAAGTTGTTCCAAAGCAGGAGGGGACCATGGCCAACAGAAACCAGGCCTAAAAAATCAGGGTGTTGTCCTTGTTCCTAGCTGTGACACAGTTTGCTTACTCTCTATCCCCTAGCTTCAGGGTAGGGATCTGCTGTTTAAACTGCTTGCTTCTTGTGAGGGAGTAAGAGAAGATACTCAGTAAAGACTGTTTACTAAAAAATCTGCTTTTATCTTTAAGAGATAGAGATTGTGACTATCAGAGTTTGACTGGCAGAGCCCAGCACCTTTCCAGATTGAATCTTTTCTTGTGTTTTATTGCTGCTGACAGTCACAGCTGTCCATTTCCAGGGCCACTCATGTAGGTCCCTACTTCATAGGACTTCACTGGGTTGATGTCAATGGGTATTTGGCAGGTTTCTGAATTGAAATCTGCATTATTGAATCCTCACACAGTTACTGGCATAACTTTTTCCATTTTCTCAAGCAGCTTCAGCCCTTCCTTAGGGTTTGGGGATTTTTGTTTTGTTTTAATTAGCAGAGAAGTTTCCTGCCTATCACAAAAATGGTGGGTGGACTTAGCAAGCAGTTAAGTTAGAAACGATGTATTTTTCTAGCCAACGTCCAGACCATTAACAGGAATATTTCTTCCATTCAAACAAACCGCGTGCTTACGTGAATACTGTATTAATACAGATTACCTTACCCCCAATGACAGCTTGAAATCTTGGTCTCTTGAGATTTCTTTCACTGTGAGTTGCCCTCTGGGAGACTGCTCGATGGTTTCAAACATTGCACTCCGATTAGTTGGGGCAACACAGGACATGTCCCCAACCGAGATCGCTTTGGATTCCAGCTTGCCCTTTGTACGTGCGCTGCTGCGACTGCCGAGTCCTGGGAAGGAGTAAAATTGTATCTAAAAGTGCAACCAGAACTGAAATGGAGGAACATTAATTTCAGAAGAGAGGAAAATGCACTTTAAGCCTGAAAGGAATTCTTTCAGGTTATTCTGCATGGACTAGCTACAAAGGTTAATGAAGATGTTAGCATCATAAAAAGTACAGGAAAATGATGGGGAAAAACTCAGAGGGATAATCTATGCTTCCAAATTAAATTCAATGTTCTGGTAGTTTTCTATTGGATGAGTTGCCAAAAGAAGAGCTAGCATGCAAGTTGAGGCAGCAGAAACGTTGGGGAGGGGGAAGTATTGTATCAGAGGACCCTGGGAATTACCGACCTGTCAGCCTCACCTCTGTGCCTGGCAAGATCATGGAACAGATCCTCCTAGAAGCAATGCTAAAGCACATGGAGGACAGGGAGGTGATTCGAGACAGCCAGCATGGCTTCACCAAGGGCAAGTCCTGCCTGACTAACCTGGTGGCTTTCTATGATGGAGTAACTGCATCAGTGGACAAGGGAAAAGCAATGGATGTCATCTATCTGGACTTCCAAAAAGCCTTCGACACGGTCCCCCACAGCATCCNGGCCAGCAGGTCGAGGGAGGTGATTGTGCCCTTCCACTCTGCTCTGGTGAGACCTCACCTGGAGTACTGCATCCAGCTCTGGAGCCCTCAGCACAAGGACATGGACCTGTTGGAGCGGGTCCAGAAGAGGGCCACAAAAATGATCTGAGGGCTGGAGCACCTCTCCTACGAGGACAGGCTGAGAGAGTTGGGGTTGTTCAGCCTGGAGAAGAGAAGGCTGCGGGGAGACCTTATGGCGGCCTTTCAGTACTTAAAGGGGGCCTATAGGAAAGATGGGGACAGTCTTTTTAGCGAGGCCTGTTGTGATAGCGCAAGTGGTAATGGTTTTAAACTAAAGGAGGGTAGATTTAGGCTAGATATAAGGAAGAAATTTTTTGCAATGAGGGTGGTGAAGCACTGGAACAGGTTGCCCAGAGAGGTAGTGGAGGCCCCATCCCTGGAAACATTCAAGGTCAGGTTGGACAGAGCTCTGAGCAACCTGATCTAGTTGAAGATGTCCCTGCTCACTGCAGGGGGGTTGGACTAGATGCCCTCTAAAGGTCCCTTCCAACCCAAAGCATTCTATGATTCTATGCAAATTTATAGTATTTATACCACTAAACTACAGGCAAAGTGACTGCCCAGATGAAGGGAGCCCAGAACACATTTGGTTTCTTTCCCCTCTGGCTGCTGTTTCCCTGTGGGGGTGTTAAAAGGTACCTGAATTACTGGGATGGGACTTGTGGTGGCTTCTTTTCCACTCAGGTCTTGAAGAATCCTTTAGCCTGGGCTTCTCAAGACAGCTGGAGCCTGTGTTAACACCACTGTCCACCACAGTACTCTTAGTGGGGAATAGCTCCAGGTCCCACTCTGAATCAGAAGAGGGGGAAGATGCTGCCACAGCTGCTGCTTCTTTTTGTTTTGGGCCTTTCAGTTCTAGAAGGCATGGATAGGGCTTGCTGCTGGACTCTGCCTCTTCAGTTTCACTCTGAAAGACCAAAGACCTGGATGGAAGAGGCCACCAGGCATCAACATGGGGATGGCAGCAGCAGATGCACCTTACACATGCTGACGAACAGCATATACCATCACAGTGATAGCGGAAATGTGGCCAGCAGGGCGAGCAGAGCAAGCAGTGCTTGGCAAGGCTACGTACAGCACAAACGGGAATCAGGACTGGTTTAGGACTGCATGAAAAAATACAAGAGTTGGTGTCCGGACTTTCTCTGTGCTTCACCCTGCTGGTGAAGGGCATGTGGATCATCTCTACAATCCTCTCCCACACACTAGGAGGGATCCACAGAGCCACACCTCGCGGGAGTTTCACTTTCTTGTCATTCCAGAACTGGACCATAATTTCTTCATCTTCTGAGGCTGTTGAGAGAAAAGGTAAGCAGCCATAAGCAGCTGGCCTGCCTGGGCAGCACACACGTACAGATCAGGCTTTGCAGCTTTATGCACTTTCTAATCCTGTCAAGTGGTAGGATCAACTATCACCCCTCTCTGTAACACCTCACCATAATGTCATGGAGGGTGGAGTGGGCAGCTAGGGCACCATCGGTGTGACAACAGGCCTGGCAGCATCTTTCCTCCCAATTTGTCATCAGATGAACAAGAAAATGTTGACCGAGTAACTTTTGTTGTTACTGCCAAAGTTAGCAGTAATGCTCTGAGAATAGTATTTTGATAAGTCAGTGGAGCTTGACTGTCAGACATGGAGAGAAATGAATGAGCTGTTGAAATCTCCTACATTTGGGTGATAAAATCACCCCAGATGTACCACTCGGTAGAAACGTGAGCATTCAAGCACAGATGGGTGCTTCCTGAGAGCTGCCTCACTTGTATCCCTCATGAAAAGGCCACCATCACATGGCAGACACAGCCTTGTCCAAGCAGATGGGAAACAGCACATCCGTGGACACAGAAGATGACCTTTTTATGGGTCACAACTTCCTTACGGTCAGACTGGTGAGGTTACTCACAGATATCCATCAGAAGTCCCATCAGCTCCTGCAAGCTTTAAGCAACGCTAAACTGTAGTCTGTGCACTGGTGGTTCTCTGGCAGTAGCACCACGACAAGAGTTTATCCTGACAGTCTCAATCATGTCCTGGAGCAAGGTGAGGAAGAAAAGGGCAGCATCTTCCTTACCTCGCAAGGGGTCCCTTGTCTCGATGCCCGTGAGGATGGTTCCTGGGCCGTACCTGGCCATATCTGGCTCCCAGGGTGCTAGCACTTTGTCTCCAGGGAGTAAGGAGTGCTTCATCCCATTCACATATTCCAGGATATCATCCTTTGCTGTTTTTTGCACACACACTGGATGCCTTCCACGTGACACAAGTGGTTTGGCAAACTCTACCAGGAACACGCCTCTTTCACTCTGTTACCAGGAACAAAATAATAGTTCCTCTGAAAAAACAGTCCGTAATGGGTCAGGTCACGTAACCTTCACCAGGAGGCCATTCTGTGGCTATGTGGCTAGGTCAAAACACCAAGCAAGCCCAAACAGTAACTAAATAGTGTGCAGTGCTAGTCCAGCATTGAGACAGCCAGAAAAACCTCTGTGAGGCTCACCAGAAAGCAGGCTGAGAGTGAAGCATACGTACAGATTCACTGCCACTAGGACCTGTATTTTCTTCCCCAAGAGAAAAAGCTATAGAGTACAACTGGATTTCACAAACCATGCCACATGCACCAGATATCAAGGGACACCGAAGCCGTTCAGACCTGTTCTTCAGTCATGCCCAAGTCCTTCCTCATTACATGCAACACTAACTCTGCTTCTTGGGGGGGTTGCTGGGAATTTTTATTTTCTTTTAAATTAAGGCCTGTCACGAGGCTTTCCATCAACAATGAAATGAGGTACTTCCCTGTTCTTGAGAAAGAATAGGCTCTTTTTTCTGTTAAGTTTGAAGTGCTAACAAACTAATGAATTAAAGCTTTCACTAACATTTCTGAAGAGACACCAAGCCATTGGTCTGTAGCTGACTCAAGCTGGAAGTGTGTACATAAAACACTAACGCTTTTCCTGTGCTATTGATGGTTATGTGTCTACACACAACAGTAGCCGGTACGCTGCTCACAACAGCACTCATGCTGCCTGAGCCTGGCTCAATGTCCAGCGCCAGCAGAAGCAGGGGGCCTGCTCTTGCAAGGGGCACAACAGCACTGCTCTCACCAGGAACTGGGAGTCTGGGGGGCACCCATCTTCTGCACAAGATGGCAATCCCCGAAACATGCCTGCTCGCTCCTAGAAATGGACTCAGTAAAGAAGGCTGAGCAGAGCAAGGGTCTGATCTTCATTAGTTTATTGGTGCCTGAAGCTGTGCTGCGTGCAAGAGGCTCACCCGGTGTGCCAGGCAGCAAGAGGTGAGGGCAGCCTGGAATCAGGCACACCAGGAGCTTTATAAATTGACATAACCACGAGCATCAGCTGTCCTGGTGATCTGTTCTGTAATTCATGCACCAGCTGAAATCAAAACTGTAACACTAAACTCAGGTGGTGTATGAGGACTGCTGGTGGACTGGACATCCTATTACACATACCCACGATGACCACACAGCAACCGTCACTCACCTCTATCTCCTCTTTTACTGTACCACGGTAATAAAATCCATCTTGTTCCCCTCTCACCAGCACGGGGACATTGCTCTCTAAGCCCACTGATCTCCCTGATGCGCTCAGCCTTTTCCATGCTGGGCCAGGGGAGGGCAGGCCGTGGCTAATCCATTGGCACCTCGAAGAAAAGAAAATGGGTCAGCACTGGAAGAAACAGCTTCTGTAGGTCATGAAAAAAAAAATCTTGTAAGATTTAAGAACCGGATCACTCCACCTCATTTTGTGGCACTCCCACAGACCAAAGCATGTGGGAAGAAACAGAAAACTTGCGTGTGCTGGGACAATTCCTTGCTCTTGGGGGAAAAACACATCAGTACCTGTTTTTACCCAGATTTCTTTGGGTTTGGGTTTAGATGAAGCGAGCCCGGAGTATGCTGGAATCCTGGGCCAGCTTTACCTGCACTAGCCCCTTTGCTGTTTACATGGCAAGCGAATACAACCCTTAAGATCAGGAGAAAGGATCCATCTCCAGCACAGAGCACAGCACAGGTGCGCTCGAGAGCGCTGTAGCTGATGGTTTATACTAGGGCATCCAGGGAACAACAGAAAAGTAGAAAAGTAAACAACAAAGCTGCTGGTTGATGACAGGTTCAAGTTCAAAACAGGAAAAATAATCCCCTGTCACAAAGCATTAGAAACATTTCACAGAAGACGTCTGCTAACGCAAGCTGCTTTTATTTATCCAAATAATATTAAAGGACTGTTTCTTTGATAGGAGGTTTACTCAGGCTTTGCTTTTTATAGTCTCCAGGGTAGCAAATCACTTTAGTGAATACCATCTAAAAAACTGCCAGTGCAGGGGAGGGGAAAGCTCAAATGATGTTCAAGCTGCTAATTTATTAATCTGACATACCAGCCTGTTTTATCCTATTAGATATCATGAAAAAGAACAAATCACAGACTCAAACGAGAACTTGATTTTACCTCTGGGGGGTGAGGGGCTCGGCAATCCAGGTGGGATGCACTACAAAAGAGCTCCTGCAGCAGGGGTTGACAGTAGGTACGACGCTGGAGCACGAGAAATTGTCCAGAGCTGGCACCGCACTGCAATACCTGTGACCCGTAGGCAGGAACCCTTCCGAACGAGCCATTCTTGCAAAAGCAGCTACCTGTAGGACTCAGTCGTGATCTGTTGGTAGAAAAGAGACAACGTATTGGCATTTTCCAACACAAGCAAATGTTTTCCACTGTACCTCAAGAACTCAGTAGCTTTTATTGTTTATTTTTATTTAAAAAGAATTAATTCAATATATCCAGACTGGCATTTGGCCAGATGAACCCATATCACTGACTTCAGTGATCTTCAGTCACCCAAATCCCAACCTGACAGAAACACCCAAGGAAACTAGAAATGCTGTGAAAATCCCCAGGAAAACAGTAGCTTTCTCCTCCCTCCAACTTTCATTTCCCTCTGTAACATCCAGCTCTCTTTTCTTACATCTACAAGCCCTTAAAGCTTTCTTGTACACAGTCCCAGCCAAACTTTCCCTATTTTACAAGCTGAGACAGAAACTACAGCTGAAGTTGACAAGCTGAGTAAATGTGACAGTTTTTGAAGGTGATGTTAGATGTTGCCTGTTACTTGTTTTATTTATAGTGACGTATTAAGAGGAAATATTTTGATCTTTCAGCTGTCCTGTCATGTTTTATAACAGTAAGATTATGGTTTGCCATGAGAAAGAATGAGATGCTCAGATTTGACAAGTGATAACTATTCAGAGGCTGTCACAGTAAGATTGATGATGCGATGCTATCTCTAGTAATCTGACAAGATGTAGTAGATGAGCTTCCATTCCTTTTTTTTTTTGAATATTGCTTAGAAATGTTTAGCATGCTTAGGATTACATTTGCATGGAAATTCAACAACATATAAATTTTAAGTGCCTAATTTACTTTACAAAATACAATTTAAGCACTCATATTATGCTTAAATGTTATTTTGTCTCTCATCTAAGAGATATGATCTGGGAGTCCTTTTTATGAGGACTTCCAGACATACATAGTTTCAGAAAACTAGCCCACCAAACCCAGCAAGAAGAGTGGATTAACTGCTGCAAAACGCATCTTTAAGTCAGCAAATCAATATAATATATTCACTTGTTTCACAACTACACAAACTCGCCTATTATAAACCAAACCAAGATGGAATCAGTAATAGTTCGTGAACAAATACAGCTATCAATTCTACATTAAAGCACATTTTAAACCCATTCAGCGCTGTTACTGCTGAGAGCCAGGTTCCCTATTTCTGTATAAAACAGGGCACTGACAAAGGCAATTGCACAACACTTCATGAGATTTTTTTTTTTTTCTAGATAACTCCAAGTACTTCGACACAGCAGTGTTTCAAACTTACCAGCTATTGATAACGCTACATCTGGTCAATTTGGATTTGCTCCCAATGCAGAAATCTTGCCCTTTTGCCTGTTTGACGCAGGAAGCCGTTTGCTGCCAGTGTTTCCTAGTTGCTACGGAGGTTGCCACAGTCATTACTACCAGGATCAGACACCCTGACCTTACCAGTTAAAAAACAGTGGAATGTGACTACAGAGAGGACCACTTGTCTGCCATGCACACCCGCTCAATTTTCAACTCCCCGTTGATCTAGATACTGCAATGAAAGACTGCAGGGGCAGAGAAGGGATTATAAGAGGGTGCAGTATCCTCTAGGCTTTCTGCCTACTATTGCAGGGCAAAAAATTGCATCATATGAAGCTACAGTTCAGATTTAGAAAAAAAAGCCCACCACCACAGGGTGTGACGAATAAATTGGTTTGAAATGCGGACAGAAAGGTTGAAGCCAAGACAAACTGAGGTCAAATTGCTTTACAAACTTTCCCTTTTCACAATAAAGGGGAAGGATTAATGAATTCCACCCTGCAAAGTGTGTATCAAAAACATGCCAGAATACAATGCAGAAATCTACCTGTTAGTTTATGCTGTGATGCCGTATCTTCATTTTCTCCTTAACAAATGTTAACTTTTTTTTTCCCCCTTGGCGGGGTGGGGCGGAATACTTAATTGCATTTTGTAGGCATTTTTCAATTCACTGCTATAAAAACAAGATAACAGAGGGGATGACTGCAATTAGGGACAAGGATACAGCACTTAGGAAGCCTGTAACTATTTCCGTACATTCTGCTGCGCCCACAAACTATCTGCTCTCACACTGTCAGCAGAAATGTTGTTTAATATAAATAATACAATTCCCTTACATACAGCAAATGTTAAGAACATTTTGCTAGTTATGAGCTAAACTCTCTTCACCATCTTCACATAAATCTATTCTATACCACTTAGCTGAAGCCATCAATAGTACAGAGGAACAGACTGGGAGGCCAGGGAAGACCACCCCAGACCTCAACCATTATCAGTGAAAAGTCCTGAAAAATTTCTGTTACAGGATTTCCCACCCCCCTGCCCAAGGCCAATACCTTGCCAACCCTCTTTATACTGTGTATTGTGTGAGAAGTCCTAGTAATTTCTAAGGGCACAGATAGCTGAAGAAGAATCCAATTTGCAATAGAAATGAGGCTAAGTCAACAGTTTTTAATGGGATTAAAATATTCATTAATAATAAAAGGATGGAACAGCACTTGCAAGACATTATGCTCTTCCTATGTTCAGTAACCATGCTTCCGAGAGCTGCTACCCTCCTCTTTTTATTTTCCCCCTTTTAAACTAAGTTATCCTTTCTGTTGGCATCTAACAACATTCCTGGGAATCTTTAAAAAGGCCTTTTAAGAGAAACACTGGCAATTAGACCAAAAATCTTTTAAGAAAGTGCATGTGAGAGTAAACCAGTAACATTACAGAAAATGAGAGGCATCTCAGTCCCATCAGTAGAAAGATTTTATTTTAAAGCATACAGGTTGCTATGATACATAGTTACTTCACACATATAGGTATTGCATTTTTGGTTTGGTGATAATTTTAGAAGTGTTTTCCAATTTCCATGAATTAACTAACTTAGGCCGTTCAGATGAGATTTCCCCAGTCACCTTTTCCGTACCTAAGCGTAGTTACTATCTGCAAAATCAAAACTCTTTTCTGTGGGCTGATACTGATGTGTGCTATGATCTGCTCCTAAGATGTGCCAGGAATATGCACATCATTAATAATATACTGGCTACTAGGTTCCCAGACAGCATAACTTTTGCTTAGTTTGGAACGGTTTAGATAGTCTTCAAAAACTGGTTTTGTTTGTTAATTGCTTTAGGTGCTTGGCTTGGCTCCATGATGTTTTTTTCTGCCACCGCAGAATCACTGTAGAGAACAGACTGTAAGTAGCTAATGTATTTTATTGCAGCACGGAGTGTCTCTACTTTGCTGAGCCGTTTCTCCAAGTATTCCTTAGGTAGGTGATGCCTCAGTTTAGCATAGCCTTCATTGACACATTTAACCCTCTGTCTTTCCCTCTCATTCCTCTTTCTGATGAAAGCTGGCCCATAAGAGTACTCACTTCTGCAGTAATTGGAATGGGGCATTTGGTAGGGAAAGGTGCAGGGCTCATTACAGAAGTTCTCCACGATGAGATGCTCAGACATGAAAGGAAGGAACGACAAATCTTCAGAGCAAGTGACCTGGTTTGGTGTTTCTGGGTACACATGAAACGTGACCACTGGGTCGGCACAGAAAGGCCTAGCCAGCTGTATGCGCTGAGTCTCAGTACAGATGGACAACTTGTCCATGAGGTTACGGCAGCTTTTGCCATCCATCAGGTTCTGCATTTAACCTGGAAATGCATAATTACATAATAGCTTAAAGAACTCATACTGAACAGTAGAAAAAACTCACCTGGACTTACCAATGCTTGGCATTACTGTCATTTTCCAGAAGAGACTTTTAACGCATTTGTGACATTTCAGAATGGTGTTGGAAGATTGTTATATAGAGCAGACAATGTTCCGTTTGAAAATAGAAGAAAGTGCAAGTCAGCAACACCAATTAAAATAATTCACAACAGATTTTAAGAAAATAAAGCCACTAAAGCTTCTTAAAGGAAACAGCAAACAGGCTCCTTTCACCTCAGCTTTAGAAATAGAGAGAATCTGTCTTTATGTACTCCCCATAGGTCTAGCTTGCTCCAAATCCACCAAAACTTACATCTCTACAGATAATAAACAAAGCAGGCCAACATCTGAGGCATTCTCTCCACCCCGTTTTCCCTCCTGAAAAAAATTAAATCTACAATTCCAGTAACAGACTCCCTAGCCATACCAAAAAGCCTTCAAAGGCAAATTATTTTTTCTCTCTATTCATTTGATGTCTCATTCACTATACTATCTTAATTAGATGAAAAACTTGTGCAGGGAATGGTTCTCAATCTTAATTTTTATGTCTGTCAGGTATTACATCCATTCTACATAAGAAGTTTTACAAAAAGTTTAGAGGATTAATTTCTGCTAAACCTGACATCTCCTTAGGTCCTCATGCTCCTTCTGCACTCACCTGCAGATTAAACACAGATATGAAATACTAAACACAATCCTACTGATAGAGGATTATGAAATGATACTTTTATTAAAGGAAAAAAATGCATGTCCTAATAAGATTCTTCCAATTATAAATTATTTTACTAGGAAGGGACTGCACACAGTCATTGGGGCACTGCTAGAAACCTGTAACTCAGACTGACCTACTAAAATCACATACCCTCTCTTCAAAGAAGCATTACAGCAGGCATAACTACTCAAATCACCCTTATATATTTATTAGAAAGATAATCTTGCAGTGTTTATAGGAAGCTACACTATAGTGCCTCCCCAATATCATTATTCAAACAGCTCAATATCAGCATAACTGTAATGATTGTTATCCAATAGCTACTTAAAAATAAGTTTTAAGTAACTAGCTAATTTTTAAAGAATTACTGTGATCCATCCTCATGGATTGCAAGCAACACTTGCCTACACAGAATCTATCCAAAAATGCTCGTACTCACCATCCACTTCCACATCTATACATTGCTGTCTAAAACACTTAGGTTATATTACACCCTCTAAAATGGAAAACACACCTGAACGTTAAACTAGGTTACTAGAAACATCTAGATTCCATATTCACAACCACCTTGCAAAGCTTCAAATGTTCCAACCGCGGTTCCATAACATAAATGGGATCCCCTTAATCCTTCACAAGGATATGGGGATATTTTAACATTTTCTAATGATTTCATACCTGCCATGTTTAATACAGAGAGAATTTTTACTCAGTATGGGCCTATCCTCACAACATATTCTATCAAAATGCCTCTGTATTCAGTGTTGTCTCTTTTTCTAATGTACATAGGTCTCAGAACAGACATTCTATGAGTTAAGAATTCATTTATAGCATGCTGTTAGACAAGAGAGGAAGTCACACGCATCTTAAACAGGTACTTCTGTAGGTAGGCTGAAAGCATGAACACGCATCCATTTTACATTAATATACATGCAGAAAATCAGAGGTGAATATATACACTTGTTATAAAATGAAAATAGTAGACAGTCATCTTTCCCTTTTCTACCTACAGGTTGGCTTATTGTCTAAAAACTTTCTACTGCTAACAACTCAAAAACATTGTCTGAGGAACAAAGTCTGCTACACAGCAAAAAAAACTTTATAGCAAAACATCACTATAGAGCCAGAAACCAAAATGAACACAACCCCTCAAGAAGAGATACTTGCAGTATTTGTTGCTTAGTACTGACACTCCCACTGCATAATAGCATTATGTAAAACAGTTATCTGCTGCCTTACTACCTGCACGAAGTGCAAAATGCAAGTGTTAGGATCGTTTCCCTTTTAGACTAGAGACTCACCAATCTTCAGACGAAAGTGAAATCCAAGGAAACAAGATGTGCTATTTTAAGACTGATGAATAATACCTGAAAATATCTGAATTATATTAAAAAAAGAAGTTAATGTTCCATTTTTCTTACACGTTATTTAATAAGACATCATATTAAACACGATTCATTAAAAAGCTGCGGAAGCACTGTTACTAAATAGCTAGTAGAAGTGATTTACAAAAACATTGATACTCAGGGAAGATCTCTTGCTAGATACAGCAACATGCAAGTTTCTTACCTGAATTATGTAGCTTGTTCCACTGAGCCAATGACTGCTGCAATTTATAGTCAATTGACAATATGCAAAGTAGCTTACAGTTAGATCTGCTCATTTCTGGTTTGGCTTTTCCACCCACACCACAGCTATGATGGCAACAAAACTTGGCATTAAGGGCTAGAAACTTTAAAACTGTATTGAACACAACCAGATTACCTGAAAAAGTAATCAGGAATGCACTTTGTTTACTTCCTGTATGTATTCTGTTACAGTTTACTAAAGCAGTATTTTCATTTATTGGCATTTCATACTTTAATGTCTAAATATAACAATCAGATACAATTTAGTTAAATATTTACCATCAAGGCATAAGCAAACAAATTTTCATAGCTTCATTT
>VYZW01014310.1:5997-32891 GCA_013401315.1 Balaeniceps rex | reverse complement strand
GGCGGCGGCCTCGCCCCACCCCGCCCCGCCCGTCCCCTGCCACCCCCTACCCGAGCCGAGCGGGCAGAGTGCCGGCCCCGCTTACCTGGCTGGGCTGCTCCGCTTGCTCCGAGGAAGCCATCTTCCCAGGCCCGGCTAATCCATCCCCGCCCAACCGATGGAACGCCCTCACGGCCGTTCCCCCGCGCTCCGCGCGGCCCCACCGGCTCGCGCTGCAGGCAGAACGAGTCGAACGCCGGGTCACCGATGCGCCCCGCGGGGAACCATTCCTGCCATGAGTTTCCGGCCTCTGCGGCCTCCCGTCGGGACGGGAGCCAGCGGCTGGGCCGGCCCGGGGCAGGCCTGAGGAGAGCAAGCCACAGACCGGGAGACCGTGTGGGTTGCGGTGTCCCGCTTTGCCTGGCAGAAAAGTTCTCCTTGCCCGAAAAAGCCAGCCAGGCCACTGACAGAACCGCGCTGGTGCGGGCGGTGCGGCAGGGCCATCGTGCGCAGCTTCGGCGTCGCTGCTTGCAGGTGTAACCGTGGATATCGCTCGTTGCTATTTTACTTTTACGGTTCCCAGAAGCCCGCTAAGAGGCACAAATGACAGGTCCGATTTTGCACGACCAGCAGGAGCTCCCATGAGGAACGGCCTCCGCTTTGGCAGCCCCAGGGACTCCCACCCCGGCGGAGCTACTCTGGTACGCGCCAGGGCGGATTTATTGTATTTTTTTCTGTTTATATTGTAATTTCACAACCAGCACACTTGTCTGTAAGGGAATGTGTTATTTGACCATACCCAGGCACACTCGTCCTATTACTTTGTTTTAAAAGTAATCAAGTTGCTGCCAACGCCAACACAGTTTTTCGTAGGCTTCCTTTACAGCGCCGTTCGTGAACACCGAAGTTCTGCAGCGCAGGTAAGCCCTCAGGGAAAGCATCCATAGCGAGGTAACCGAACAAGAAACGGCCGCAGGGCCGAGCCGGCATGCCAGAACAGTTACCGAGGGGCAAGGCACCTTCGGCGATTCTTACTCTTACCCTTAAGCCACGGGCGCTGGTTCCGCGGGGCGGGATCCGCGCCCCGGGAACAAGCGGCTGCCCCGAACTCGGCGTCCCAGCGTGCCCCGCGGCCCGTCCCGGCGAGCCCCGCGCCCGCCCGCCCACCGTCAGAGGCCCCGCAGGCGGGCGGCGGCTATGGCGGCGCAGCTGAAGCGCTGCCTGGTGCGGCGGAGGGACGGGCGGGAGCAGCACGGCGTCGCGGCCTCCTGCTTGCGGGAGCTGCGCGACAAGGGTGAGGGCCGGCCGCACGGCTGCCGCGGGGCCGAACGTGCCGCCGTCTCGGGGCGGGGAAGCCCGCGGCTCCCCGCCGCGCTCCCTGTGCCGTCTGTCGCCCGTTCCCCGTGGACTCCCGTGCCTTCCTGGCGTGCCTGCCCGCGGTGTGCGGGAGGTGGCGGGGCTGGGCCCGATCCGCGCCGCGGAACAGACAGAAGGAGAGCGGGTCTCCGGGTGGCGCTTCCTAACGGGGGAAGCGAAGGGAGGTGGGAATGAGCGTCTGAAGTAGTGTCACTGAAATGCTCCGCCTTCTACGTGTATGTCAAGGTTTGCACCAAGAGTATTAATTCCTGGAGGGGAAACTCGTGAGTATGCGCTAAAAAAGAGCTGACATGCAGAGCTGTGTGGAGACAGGTCCCAGCCTCCAGCCTAAATTACTAAGAGTTGCTTGTCTCTTGTGATGGGTGTAATAAAAGGGCAGGGCGTATGTCACTAATTATTTCATTGAGTATTTTTTCCATCCTGCAGCTAGTGGCATTCTGGCTATTGACAAGGCCAGGGAGCCCATCACCTTAGTACTGGCAGAAGATGGCACCATTGTGGATGATGAAGATTACTTTTTGTGTCTGCCATCTAACACCAAGTTTGTGGCACTGGCCAAGAATGAGAAATGGTCCAGCAAAAGCTTAGGTACTTCGTGGATGAGGGAGCATGGAAGGGGAGGGGTGTTTGGAATAAACCTAGGGAAGTTAGGCTGTCTCAGGTGGGTCAGGAATGACCCATGAAACTGATGACTCTTGTGTCAGACAGTGGAACAGCCTGGCTCTCAGAGTCTGTGGATGAAGTGGACAGTGCTGCAGAGAAGTGGAAGCAGCTGGCCAGGCAGCTGAAGGATGACCTGTCTAATATCATCTTGATGTCTGAAGAAGACCTCCAGGTACAGTGGGGAAACCTCTAACTGCTGTCCTTGGCTCTGCCCATCATCCATTTATCTCAGTAGATGGCAGAGAACAGAATAATTAAACAAGATCTCAAGCTTAATTCAGTTGCTGTTGTTTGGCTGTGGTGCTAGAGTCAAATTTCTCCTTGAGGGGAAACACTCATGTCTGAGGAGGATGCTCTTAATCACTGATTGTCCCTCACAGCACATCTTTCCAATCCTGGCAGTGGGAGGGCAAAAAGTCAAGATTTGGCCAAATGGCAACAGAGGTGGGCTCCTTCCTTAAAACCAGACACCTGTGTAGTGTCAAAAGGGAAGGCTGAGCAGCATGCCAAATCTGTCTGCTCCACAGGGGTCTGAGGAACTGCTGTCAGTCTCCAGAGCTGATTGATTCGAGTATCTGACTGCTTAACACCTGGTATGTGGTGAGGCACGGTGATAACCACCTCTTCTTCTCCTCCTCCAACGTGTAGCTTCCCAAGTGCCAGGCTATTGGCTTTCCTTTGTGTATTCCCATGCACTCTTAAGAAGTGGTGCTTTGATTGCCAGGAGTTGTCAGGATTTCTGTTAAAAATGCACACCTTCCTGGATGCCTTTTGGCTTCTGGTAAAGAATGCTGGCTGGTGGAGTGCCACTACAGCCTCTCATAACTAGGCTGACTTGCTATGACAAGAAACCTTGTGAAACATGCTGGGTTTCGTGAAGGTGGAGGCTATGTCACTCAGGAGGCTTGCTGTTTGTGCTGTGACCAGTGTAATGGAATGAGCTACTCAGTCAGTCCATGTAACAGGAGCACTCTCATTGTTTTAAGGTGCTTATTGATGTACCACGTTCAGACCTGGCAGAAGAACTTGCCCAAAGTCAAACCAAAATCCAAGTATTGCAGGACACCCTGCAGCAGGTGCTGGACAGACGAGAAGAAGAACGCCAGTCAAGACAGCTCCTGGAACTCTACCTAGAGGCCTTGAAAAATGAAGACAGTATCTTAAGCAAAGTAGCAGGTAGGGAGCATTAGGATGCTAGAGAAGGAGCTTTTCAGAGATGCCTGAAATAGTTGAGTGGAATAAGTAAGGCAGAATGAAGGACTGGAGTGAGTCACTTGCTTAGCAGCTATTTAATGTGGTTGATGCAATAGCTGGTGTGGTGTAAGAACTCTCTGACTGGGTGAGACCAGGAGTCCTCTCACTGCTGTGTCGCATTTCTCACAAGGCCTTAAAGTGGACTACTGGGGGAAAAGCTTAAATCATGTCGTCATTCTTAACATTATGGATTTCTTAAGTTAGAGGATGCACCTAGATAGAATGCATATTTTATTAATATTTTATTAATCTCAAAACCATTGAAGCAGTCCAGGCCACTTTTCCTGTCCAGTGTTTGTCACGGGCTATAATGATTCTGCTACTTTTCAGAATCTGAGACTGTACCAAGAAAGGAGATGGATGTGGTTGACACAGGTACCAGCAGTACAGGCACTTCAGCCAAAACAGCGCTCAGCGACCAGATCCTCGCCACTCTGAAAGAGAAACCTGCTCCAGAGCTCTGCTTGGACAGCCAAGATCTAGAGGTGAGTGAGAATGACATAACCATATTCTGACAAATCTCTCCCCCTGGAGAGAGAGGTTATAGGGAAAGATCCTTGCTTCTGGAGACTCTAATGTCAATCTGTCTCAGTCTCAAAGTGGTGAGATTTAATCTATTTCTCTTCCTCAGTAACACTACCCCCTGCTTGGAGCTCCTCTATAATAGCCAGCTGACACTATTCCAAGTAATCTAGTCTGTCCTCGGAAAAGCCACAAAATAATTTTGGGTTTGATCTCTGCTGAATCATAGTCAGCCAGTGCTTCAACTGTCTTACCAGCAAGGCTTTTTTGTATGCAGATGCATCTAGCTATATTTCTTTTATACACCCCAAATCAAAATAAAACCCTCCTTATTTTGGAAAACAGTGTAAATAAACCCATAGCTTGGAAAGGAAAGTCTGCGTAAACTTTAACCATTAGAAAATGTGTTCTTTCTAATGCTATGAACTTGCTTCTCTTGCTTTTCCCTGCTGTAGAAACTAAGTAATTGCTTTCTGTTCCTTTGAACATCTGAATATAGCTTCAAGCTCTAAGTGTTGGTAGAATATTGAAAATACACTAGCCCACGGGATAGATGATGAAAGCTGGGAACATCTTCAATACCAAATTGCCAGTATTAAACAGGTGTCTCATTACTGCTGTTCTTAATGCGGGCAGAGGGGTTGGTGGTGGAGGAGCATTAGTAGAACAGACTGTTAGAAATCTGTCTTTCTACAGCTGGTCTTGAAAGAAGACACACAAGCCCTGGCCTCGGCTCTAAGATGGGACAAGCAGAAAGCTGAAGCTCTGCAGCAAGCCTGTGATCAGGAGCTCTCCAAGCGTCTACAACAAGTGCAGACTTTGCATTCCCTAAGGAGCACATCAAAGGGCAAGAAAACATTACCCTGGGGAGACTGGCTTAGTTCAAAACGCAAAAAATAAGTGCCGCTTGCCTTTTTTTTTTTTTTCATTAGAACCAATACAAGGAAGATATATCCTGGGAGCCATAGTTTGCTGGTCATACTGTGGTGTGGCTATAGACAACTAAAATCTGGACATTGTCCTGAGGCTTAAACTCCTGTGATGATTCAAATCGTGTAACCAAAGGGATTTTGAGTTTTTGCAGAATACTACTACAATGGTATTGCTAAACACAGCATGTAAGGGTTCAGCTTTGAATACATGGTTGGGAGCCAGAAGCTTCCACCTGATAATGATGGATCTAGCTTCTGAAGCCCTGGGCAGTTTGCTTACTTTGTCCTTCCACCATTTTCAATGTAAGGGATGGAAGACCTGGAAGACACTTTGAGGCACAGTTAATGAACAGAAAGAAGGCACTTGGAGGATTGCTCATTGAACACAGAGTGCTCATTCTTCAGTAGGGTTTATTGTGATTTGGCCTAGTTAAGCTGTCATTGTGCAGTTTTTCCAGCTGCTGTCTGGCTTTAAGCTATAGCGTGGATCTAGGAACTCGAATTCTCATGCTGATTTCATCAGTTAAGGTAAATTCGAAGTCCTTTAACTTCTGTGCTCTTTCTGTAAGGAACTCCTGCCTCCTGCCTCTTGGGTGCAGCGTAAGCACTAACTTGTAAAACACAGCAAAGGTGGAAAGACTTGCTTTGTAAGGCTGTGGGGCAGAAAACCTGTATTTCGCCTGTCTGTATTACTGTCCTAATCATTAGTATATTATCATGATGCTTTTGTACTAACTGGCTTATTTTAAATTTGTTAAAGTCTTTTTTTCTAATATCATTAAAACCTTTTTATCTTACTGTTGGACTAGCTTTGATATTCCCACCAGCTGCTATGATTAAAGAATGTGCTGATAAGTACAGCATTACCTTAAGGATAGAGGAAGAAGAAATTAAATACAGAAGCACTCCGTATTTAACCTGTACAAAGTATTTGGGTAGAATGCACATTCATACTGGTGATGCTGCACCAGAACTCTCACCTGGCACAATCTGTTCTTCTCTTGTGAGAACAGAAGATGCGTACGAAAAAATCTGATAAGTGAGCTGAAACTTCTGAGGAAGTTTTAGTAGGTACAAATGTTTTCTAGTATCATGCAAACCCCTCTGATTTAATGTAACCTTAAATGGTACAGGATGCCAACTGATGAGTATTCCTACAGCAGGCATTCAGATGAACCCATTAAATGCAGACATTCCAGTTGAATTATGGCATACTCAAAGTTAGACTGCCAGTGTAACTAATAAATATTCTAAACAGTTTAGTGGCTTTGAACAGGTATGCAAAAGTACTTAGGGTAACTTCAGATGAAGCTACCCATACGGGAATTGACTGGACTTAGCGGGGAAGCTTGCAGTGAACTTCTTGGTCAGTCTGTTTTGCTAGGGCAAGTAATTGCTTCTTACAATATACACTTCTGGCTTGTAACATTATAGGCCATGGCAGGTAAAAAGGTTTCCTGCTGCTTTAAATAGCTACAAGCTTTTTATGTTCAAGTCTTTCTGAAATAGCATATATGGCTGTGCATTAACAGAATTTTTGAAGCATGCTCTACTGCACTCAAAGCTAACTACACTGGCTACCAAGTGAAATAGCATGCATTGAGTAGACTAGCTGTCAGCAAACTTTTTCTGTGAGCTTATGTCTCAGCTTGTGATTACTGCTCTCTCCATTATAAACCAGTTTTTCAGTCTTGCTCAAAGCTGCAATGCTTTTGCTTTTTTCAAGCTCAGCTTGGCAATGGAAATTCTACTCCTCATGCTGTACAAGAGGAAAGAAGGGTTTTACCTGTGGCTTTTTCACATCTACTTAAAATAGCAGATAGCATAATTACTTCAATCCTGTGTGTATTAGGAGTATTCAACTCACCTACTTCCAGGCAAACACTGAGATGGAGTCACAGAGACCATGCTGATCATTCTTGTAGGAAGGCAGTGATGGTCCTTCCAATATAGCCTTACAGAAAAAAAAAAAAAAGGTTTTCATTGCTGCTTTTTCCTCTTTTGTTATCAGGTTAGAGCCCTTTAGTGGCCTGTAAATTATTAAATGCTGCAGTTCTTATGTTACAGAATTCAAATTATCAACTAGGCCTAGCGTAGTATGATTTAAACTGTTACTTTTGTCTTAGTTCTGTTCTAATCTAACAATCAGATTTTCATAATCTGATGGGAGCTGCACTTATACTGTCCTAAAGCTGAGCCGGCAGTTTAATAGTAATATTGACTATTATTTGCAAAAAGAGCAGGTCTATTATACTTAACTCTCTTTAAAGCTCTCTTATAGTCCACATCCTTCAAAAGTCTCCATGAAAAATAAGAAGCAATTAACTACTAAGAGACTTCGATGCTGCATATCGTCCTGTAATTTCTATAAAAAATCCTTTTTTAGTGGTCAAGTTTATGCATTGCTTCTTGGATCTCTTTCAGTAGTGCAATCAAACAAAGAATGAAAACTGCTAGAACATCTCCATTTAATGAGATTTTTAAACCTAACAGTACAATTATCTGTATAAATTGATTTTTTTTTAGTGTAGACTTTAGATCTTTAGAGCATTATATTCTGAAAATTGGTTCATACCTAGAATTTCCTATTGGTGATAACAGAGAGCTGCTGACAGATCTAGTATTTCCACAGCAAATAATCACAAAGCTTTTCAGTAAACAATCTTTAGCCATTGGCCAGCACCTTCTGTATACCAGTAGTGTATATGCATGTGTGTTTGGAGAGGAAGTAACAGATTTTAGCTGAGGACAACACACAACGTCAGAGCTAACAAACTTTGAGACATACTATTTTTCTTCCTGACGCGTTGGGCTTAATGACCTCAAAAAAAAAATCAGGTAAGCTGTGCAATAAACATCCACTAGGCCTTCCTCTTGGAAGACAGCTACTATGATATCAAAATGCTTGATGCTTCTAAAGGCCTAGGAGTCCTGTGAAATAAATACCAATTTTCTACCCAAGAAAAAGGAATAGGACAAACAATAGAAACAAATCAGATAGAACTGCGCATGTCTTGATAACCAGATGCCTACAGAAGTTGCTCCTTTAGAGACAGAATAGTGGATAAGAGCAAAAGATAACTTGATCATTTTTTGCTTCTCTTACCTGTGCAAGTCAGGAGAAACTGTCCACCTAAAACATGCTCTGTAATCTAATTTAACCTTAAATTAGATCTACATTTTGTAGAGATGAAGTATGTTTGATTCACTTAAGCTTATTTAAGCTGCATGAACGCTTTAACTATGCAAAAATTAGCATTTCCTTGATCTTATTCCTGTAATATTTAAGAAGCTTTAACTTTTGAACAGGGTGACTGACCTGCCCATGATTCACGAAGATGGATTTTGTATAGGCGTTCAAGAGGGAGGGGTACAGTATGGAAGGTCTAAAACACAGCCAGAAGACGTGTGAAAACCTAGGGTCGCTGCCATTATGTTTTTTTCAGGGTAAAAATTTTAGAACGTCAAAGCCTCGAGTTAAAGTCTTTATCATTAATACATTCAAGTTGACAAACCTACCTTATAACAGAGCTTCCACTGTGTAACACATTCCTTCTTCAGCAATGGATTTGCCATGAATGAGTATCCTCAATTAATGGTCTTCAACACTGCATTAATGATTTCTCCCTTAAAGCACCAAGAAAAACCTTTTGCATCTCCTGTGAGATTGGGTTGATGACCAGGGTACATTAAGGTAAATAAAGCTTCATGAATCTCAAGAAAGCAAGTAATGTATAGTGGCATTAAAAAAAAAAAAAAGGCAATATGAAAACTGATTAATGTAAGCACTGGTATGCTAAGAGGACAGATTTCCTGTTGATTACAGAATTGCTATTTTGTTATCTACCTAGCCTACATCAGTCAGTAGAATTCTTCTAAAAGATATCTCATCCCTGAAAGTGGAACAGTTTGGAATAGGGGAAAGGGAGGGTAAAGTGTCATTGTGTAAATTTCCTGTATAGAGCCAGAGATAGGGATTCATGACATTCCTATTTTCTTCTACACTATAGCACTTGATTTTATTTGATCAATATTGGATAGTTACAGCCTAAAAAAAGGCATGTTTTTTCCCCTATCCACTACTGCTTAATAGCTCAAATACAGAGCAAGACTAAGGGAGCACATATAAGGAGTCCACAGCATTACTCTTTTTCCATTATCTCATGTATAGCTGAGTGACTCTAGTCCAGAAAGTACACTCTTCTTTCAAGAGAAGGGTTTTAAACAAGGAGCAAGACTTCACCCAGAAGTTCTCAAGGGTGATCAAAAATATTCTGTCATCTGGTACCTTCTTTATCTTGGGGTACTATTTAAGGTGTGAGTCTTACTAAAATGAGAACCTGATGATTTTAAACTTGGTTTTGGGGAATTGCCCTAAGCTGTATCCTTCAGGAAGGAACAAATGGCTTCAAGGAAGAGCTTGTCTCATGAATCAAGGGCTGAGCAAGAAAAACGGCGTTCAAGCTTTCCTCTCTTGCTGCGTATTTTAGACTATCCTTGGCAAGCATATTCTTGCTTGATAAAGTTTGCCCACGCAGTAACTTAAGCAGCCTTCTCATGTCACTTGGCTGTATCTGTCTAATACCTTATGTCTTTAAATCTGCTTCTTTTCAGTCAGCAGCATTTGGTAAGTCCCTATCAGTCCAGCAGAGGGCAATGGTGATACATTTCTGACCACCCTTCCGGAGCCGTGTTACCATTGTAAAATTTAGAAATATAATGCAACTTATTGAAAGTGAAGATTGTACACCAGCAGTATCACAGGTGAAGAATGACACAAAACATGTTTTAATCGTCAAGACAACAAGTAAGAAATATGGCTATTAAAACAAAAATAAAATACTTCATATAGCTAAGCAAAAGTATCAAAAATGGAAGCAAGGAGGAATTCAAACAATTACTGGAGAAACTAAGTAGCAGCACGGAGAGAGGTGCACATACTGAGGTATTATGGTCAGTGAGAATGTTCTTTAAATTCTTTATTCAAAGGATTTTCTTTTTAATAACAGTAGGATACTCTTTTGTGAGCAATTAAGGCATTTTGGCTGTAAGCTTTACTGAATTCTGACAGACCTTTCATTTTTGGAAGAAAAATCCAACTAATCATGTTCACCTAAAAACCTGAAGATTCATTACTGTTGCTAACTTGCAAGAGGAATCTCTAAGAGGCTAACTTGGGTTCCTCTAGGATAATAAGAGAAAATGACCAGAGATATTACTTGAAAGGTAAATCATGCCATGTTGGAATCTTCACTTTCAGTCACAGCTGCTTCTTGTTCCCCAGCAGCTCTCCCTCCCTTAGCTGCACTGGACTTCTTTTTCTTCTCCTTTAGCTCCATGTTACTTGATGCGAGCTCTTCACTCTTCTGGGTGATATACTTTAGCTGAGAACAATAAACTAATCAGTCATATACTGAGGAACTTCATTTATTCATGAGAAATTAGAGAGGAATGTTTAAGAGAAATTAACAGGGCAAATTCTTATTACAAAAAAGATGACAGACACATCAGCTAGTTTTAATTCTTGCACAAAGCCCTCAGTCTAAGCTGGATATTCTCAGATACTGAAATGCCCTGGCAAGACTAGGATTTACAAATGTATGTTACATCCATCTCTAGAACCAAGACGGCAACATTAGCAGTTACTCTACCGAGATACAATCCAAGTACAGAAACATTGCAAGATTCCTCTGCACCCACTTGACATAAACAGCACATGATAGGAACACAAAATTCAGCTCCAGCATTTACTGTGCCTTCTCAGGCAAGTTCATGTTGCATATTTCAAATCACAGATGGAAGGAAAAAAATCCCTTCACATAAAATTAAAATCAGTATTGGAAGTATTATTCTTCATGGAAGCATTTACAGGTAAGTCCACCAACATCATACAGATCAGCACATGAGAGAATACAATAATGTGAATCATCCCTGTATTAATGTTAGGACACTTAGCACCTCAAGGTGGACTCAAGGTATTCTTGACCTTAGACTAAAACAAAGGAACACAATATCAGGAAAAAAAAAAAGTTATATACTTCCAAGATTGGCAATGCTGTAATGTGTCTGTTTATTGCACTTTTGTACTTGGAACCTCAGCAGCCCTGTTGCAACCAGAATATTGCTTCTTGAATTGCAATCAGATCTGTGTTGTCAGATCAGTGATGCATAGTGTCATGAAACAAAATAAGATGAAAAATAAAAAAATCACTGGATTGTGCCCATCCCATCTATAAGCCAGTGAAATTGCTTGAGCAACAGTTGCATCATCACCTATAGCCTTCATTCAAATGCTCTTAGGAATTAATCAATTGGTTTAAGAATGTTGTGAGACAGAAAATACAGTGAATCTCACCAAAGAATTGCTCCTTCTAGCCAAAAGCTTCACATCTTCTGTATTGACTGTGCTTCGTTTTGCATGCCTGCATAAAATTAAAAAATACCCCTTAATGTGTTTGCCAACATTGGTTGTAAGAGGCCATACAGCATCTAATTCAGAATTAACTAAAAGGGTCTAATAGGGACCTCGTAAACCAAACATGCCTACCTTTTCCAACTATAATACAGAAAAAACCCTATTTTACATGTTTGTAAGTGTACATCTAAATTCCCACACTTCCTGTGTAAAAACAGTAGAATTTAGCAAACAGAACTTCAAGCACCACTGTTCCGTTCCCTCTTACTTGCCAGTAGGTCACTGTGTTAAGTTTTGACTCCTTAAAACATTCTCTTACCTCCTTGGAGCAACCAGATGAAACACAGGCATGCTAGTAAGCATCTGACACTCCCAAACCATCCAGTACCGCTATGTATCAACACATTTGACGATTATATACAGTCATTAATCTAACAGCCACTTGTACCACTTATACAAGAACCTACAGGGGAATATCTATTTCCTAACTTCACAGCCACTATTTAATCAGCCAATAGAAAACCCTTTAAAACTTGAATTACAAGACATTATTTTAAAGATTATCTAGTTATTGGAGCCGGGTACAAAAGAAGAAAGCCTTTTTAACAATCGAGTGTTCCAGTACCTACCTTGCAAACATTTCGAGGTCTTTTGCAAAGTTCTCTGGAGAAAACACAAAGACACCACATATTTTAAAATGCTAACTCTGAGTAGGAAGAGATACTTAATACAGTTCTAGCTGTTACGAAGGTGTAACTGCAAATTATCCAAGTTAGCTATGAGAAGCAACCATAACTTCTTGTTACGTGCCACTCTGTTGCACAGGCAGGTGGCCCACACAATATTTCCACATACATTTAAATGCTTTTTCCAGGTCTGAACAATAGAATCGCTGTTTCCTGTACTTTTAAAAATGCAATGCAAGAAACAATACATCAGTGATACCTAGTGCCAGTGCTAATTTTAAAGCATCGTTTTTCCAGCAATTGCTCTTGAACAAATAGATAATATGCAAACTTCTGTACCACACTGCCTGAAGGTTATCTCTGAAATAGCTGCAATAGTTTGTTTGCTGAATTGCACGTCTTTGTCTTCTGCAACATCCTGACACAGGCAGCCAACCGTGTAATGAACCGCAGCCTTCAGCCTCTGAAAGGAACCAAGGCAGCGACAGGTGAGTTCTCTGCAGACTGATGTACTAGCTCTTGCGTAAATCATCAAAACTATTTAAAAGGACGCAACACAAGCGACCGTTTGCGGACCCAAACACACCCAGCAACACCACGTTTGTCAGCCAGTGCCCCATACCCCCCCCGCCCCCGCCACGGGTCCATCTTGTCCCGGCCGGGCCCTCCCCCGGCGGCGCTAGGGGCCAGCCCCGGCACGGTCGGAGCGGGGCCGGGGCTGTGGGCCCGGGCCGGGGGCGCCAGCCCCGTCGTACCTGGGTGAGCAGCAGCCGCTCCTCGCCGCCCGCCGCCTCCATGGCGCGGCCCTCAGCGGCCCGGCTGGGTTTCCCGCCCAGCGCGGCGGGGCGGGGCCGCGCCGCCGCCATGTCGGGAGTGCCCGCCCCGATAGCCCGAGGGAGCACCGTGAGATCGGCAACGGGCGGTCGTCCGGTGCTGCGGGACAGGGGCAGCCCCGAGGGAGACCCGAGCCCTCCGCAGCAACCGCCACCGCCTCGCGACGGGCAGAGGAATGCGCCGCAGTCGCCCCGGCCCCCCTCCCCGCCTTGCTGCTAAACAAGGGGGTTTGAAGGTGCTTTTCTACCGGCGAGGGAAACAAATGCCCGGCGGTAGGGACGGACCGGCAGGACGCGGTCTGTGGAGGGCTCCGCACGTTACCCGATAAGGCTACTGCCTTGGGCACGGTCGGGTTTTAAGCAGTGATTGCAGCACGGTTCAACACCGTACGTTAGGGTTCTGGACCCACCTGGACCGTGAAAGATCATCCCTCTGTCCGGAGGTAACGCGTGTGTCCGGCAGAGATCAAACGTAAACTAGTAAGAGATGTGAAGCACCATCAGCTGAGGTCCCCATCCCTTCCCTTATCCCTAAAAGGTTCAGTTGAAATGAGATTACAGAACAAGCACTGCTCGTGATAAACCCAGCGAGGCACATAGTGCTGACAGTAGCTGTCAGGTTTTAGCACAATGTCATTCCAGATAGAGTAGATATTTTTCTCAGCACTAACATCATACTAAGCACTGAAATAGACTGGTGGGAGTATCCCGTTTTCCTCCCAAAACACAACGCCTATGCACACAATAAACTGGCAAAACAGTTCCTACTCTCCACCACAGTCATTTCTAATACAGTTCTCCTGCTGGACAACATGAACCACAAATGCTGGGGCAATGACTACTAAAATGTTCATGACACCCCAGTCATCACTATTGCCTGCAATTTGTCACACATTTATTTTATGGAATTCCTAAATCTTACAATATAATTGGCAGAAAAGTTGCTTTAAATTGAAAGTAAACTTTCGCTAATTATACAGATATTCAACTAATACTAATAACTAAGTAGCTGTCTTAGCACAAATAAATGGAGGAAAAAAAAATAAAAATCAGTGCACAGCACAATATTTAACACTTGAGAGGTTCTGAGGAAAAAAACAAAAGGTACAGACACCCAGGTAAATTTTCAGAAGTCCTGAAGATGATTGGCAGTGGGATTGCAGGAAGAGGATATCAAATAGGGCCAACTTCGCATGCTACTGCAAGGTATTTTTAATTGCCCCATGGGAATAGGAGGCAAAAAAGCATGGAGATTTGGGGAAAACAGTGCAAGTGCACAGCTAAGCCAACAGTTTATGCCAGAGATTAAAACTGGGAAGAACAGCTGGAGGGAGAATGGCTTGGTGACAGGAATATCAGTCTTGATACCCTTGACCTGCATTCAAGTTTCTCCATGATCCATCCCACCCTTCACCCTTTCATAGAAAACGAACAGAGCTCACAGTGTGAAAGACTGTGTGCAGGGGAACACCCAGGAATTAATCTTTAAGAACCAAGCTACTGCCTGTTATGGATAAACAACGACAACCAAAAAAAGGCCTTTACCTCCCTGGAATCTTGTGTAGCGTTACTGTGCTGTCTGCCGTTCTCCACTTTAGTAATTATTGAAATGCAGTCATCTCTATCTTGATCCCTATGAGTTTATGTGCTATAATACAATAAAAATATTATAATTTTAAAATGTATTCTATTAAATACTGCACAAAGACATTTTAGCCAGTTTTGGCCAGCAGCAGTGGAAAGAAAACACCTCAATGGATTTATAAGCAAGTTTATTTAGCTTTCTTATATGATATATATATATTGAGATATATATATATGAAATATACCCACAAGTTATTACAAAAGTGTCCAAACACAAGTTCTAGCACAGTACAGTAAAAAGTGGTATTCTAGGAGGAATATCTGAGATCTACAGTATCCTGGCTTCAAGAGGAAGTATTTCCATTAGACATTGTAGGCAGAAGAGGACACATTTCCTCCATGGCCTGTCCAGTTAGTATGGATAAATACACCTGGCTTCGATAATAATTCATATGTATGTGCACCAAAGTAATCACGCTGAGCCTAGAATAAGAACACACACACAAAACAGACACATGAATATCACAGTCATACGAGTACTGTAAGTTGCACCTACTGATACTTGACTATAGGAATAGAAATAAGATCTGACTCCAGTATTATAAAATTCAAAGTTATTTTCTCATTATTAGCAAAATCACTGCAATGAAACATTTACTAATATCTAGAAATTAAGAGTTCTGTAGAAAGACAAGTATATTATTTCTGCTAGGTACTAATCTAAAAAACAAGCACTTACATACATCCAAAGGTTCAAAGATACTTACTTCTTTATAAAGCATTTTGATGCAAAGATATCATTACCCTCAGTTCACAGATGGAACACTAACACATGCTGGGCACTGTCATACCAGTATCTCTGGTGTTCTTTATCTGGACATCTCACAGTATTTTATTGTCATGAATTTCAGGTTTAACAGAATTATATTAGGCAATCTATGCCTTTTATCTTTACATTGTTGGAGTGATTAGGACATAATGCCACCATGGCCTTTAGACCAGTATTTAAATACCAACATAATATTTCAGTAGCCAGAAGCTCTGCTACACTATTTCAGGCACGTACCTGAATCAGGTTAGCTGGTAGTATTTCATGCCTGTATCCATCATAAAAAGAAAGTGCTGTAGTGAAGCAGGGCATAGGGATACCAATCTGTACTCCAGTACTGATTACACGTCGCCAGGAGTCCTGGGAGAGGAGAAAAGGCCGGGGGGGGGCGGGGGGGAGAGGAGAAAGAAGCTAATCAGTGTTTGCTCAAAGGTATGTGCAGGCATACGAACTAGTCTAGTATAAGAGCATGTGCTATTTCACATTACATGAAATCTAATGACCAAGTCTGAGCAAATGCAGCAGTAGATTCCTGATTTTACATAAACAAGGTTGATCCAAAATAACAGCAAGATAGAGTTAACAAACAGGATAATAAAAGTGCACTTCACATCCAATAAACCACAGCCTCCAGCAAGGATGCTGTTCTTTCACATAAACATAATCAGTGCATCCCAAAAGCATGAACACAGTGGGGAACATACTGAGCAAACATTGAGGCACTTTCAGGACCTCTAATCAAGCACAGTCCAAAGCCCGCCCAAGGGCATAAGAGATCAGCACAATACTTCAGACAGATGTGGATAATCCTCATTTCAGCTGTACATGTGATTTAGTAACCACAGACTCACAGAATCTTTTGGTTGGAAAAGACCTTTAAGATCATCAAGTCCAACCCACATGGAATATTCAGCTTCAGTTAAAAGAATTATTGACAATATATGACTTCTTTGTTGGTCAGATAATCTGGTTTTAGTTCTGCCTGTCAGCTCTGTCCAAATCAGGACACTGTTTGGACAAACCTAGGCCTAATGAATGGCGGGTCCGGAACACTGTTATTTTGGTGCTACTGCAAACAATGGTAACAGAACAGAGCTTTATACTCTGTAAAACCAAAATCCAAGTGCACAGTAGGCACAAGATACGGGGCAGTGATGAGAATGTTGACACAGACTAGACATTTTTTCCTGACATCGTGGTTCTTCTGAATTGCCAGATTTCTGCCTAAGGCTCTTCTGTAATAGTAAAATGGAAACCTTAAGTTTCTAGTAGTAGCTTAGCTAGTATCAAAGAGAAGAACCATGACACAGCAAGGACTGTATGTTTGTTTGCTCCTGTATTATCTTTAGGTTGACAGTGCAAATATACCTTGCAACATTACATGAGACCTCGGTTCATCGCTTGATGTATCTGGATGCTGATTTATAAAGTAGTGCTTCAGTGATGCAAACCCCTTTTTCTCCTTCATTTAGAACTAACATTCTCCAACTTTCTGATGACATAGAATCAAGAGGCATTTGTAGGCGTTTTTTTCAAGGACAGGTCACTAACCCTGACGTCTAGCAAAATTCTAATTTGTACCTCAGTACAGCCTACCTCATCACAGTAACTCTCTTGTTCAATTTCAACCAGCTCCAACTATGTAGTTTTTTTCCTGTCCTGATCCTGTAAGACTGATATGTTCTACTAAAGAAGGGTACCTTGAAGCCTTACGTTACACCCATACATTATGTGCATACAGATACACATACACAGTCCCAAAAAGCTTAAGGATTGTTTAGACATCTTTGGGATTAAGGATGTTCTCTACGTTTTCATTTTTCAGTCTAAATATACTTGTGAAGGTAACTCCTGGGAAAAAAGCTGAAGAAGTCCAGACTGTAAACTATTGTTTTTATGCTCTTCCCTCCTTGGAAACTCACCTGACAGTTTTCAACAGCTGTCTTAAAGAAATCATCCAACAGCAAATTCTGGAGCTCAGGGTTTCGATCAAAAGCATCTTTGATTTTTCCCAGGAACACACTAGGCAGAACACATGTAAACCAGGAATAAAATTTCACAGCTTCCAACAAAGGCCCAGAATCCAAAACTTACAGTGCCAAAATTTGACTAAGCCAGACTCAGATTCCAAACATTGAGAAAGATGCAAACAAAACAAAGACTGAAGAAAATCTGCAGTAGCTAAGCCACCAGAAAACTGGCTTCATCTGGTAACCTTTAGTGCTGTCTACAGAAACAGCCTCTCAGTATCTTATCAGCAGATTAACTCCATGGATTTTCCAAGAAAATCTCTAGGCTTGTCAGTCTAGCACCACATAAACCAAATTGCCTGCTCTTCTCCCCTCATTAACTAAATTACCTCCTCATCTTAATTACCTTCTGATGATGCAGCCTCCCCTCCACATCAGTGCAATGCCACCGTAATTCAGTGTCCAGCCAAATTCTTTGGCTGCTTGTCTCAGCAGCATGAAGCCTTGAGCATATGAGATAATCTTGGAAGCATACAGGGCCTAAAAAACCAAATTCACATTCCAAGTGAAGTCCCACAAAGTCAAATGAGAAACTTCACAGTCTGCATGCTCTGTTTAGTCCACATCTCATCAGGGTTGAGTACAGTAGCCACATTCCAGCTATCCAAGAACCCAAATATCCTTTCCAATTGTTCGAAAGTTTGGTCTCAACAGAGAGAGATCAAGAGCTATTATCCGCATTACAAAGATGGGAGTGTTGAGGGGCAAAAAAGTAAGCTCCAGTGCATGACTTATGACCTCTGCACTTCAGCTAGTTGTCACTGCCCACTGTGGCTTAGACTTGAATTCCTTCAGGACTGTTCTTTGGTCAGGAAAGGAATTGGTCACATTATGCTTTGTGGACACCACTAAACAATGCACAACGGGACAGCTGAAAGCAGGAACCAGTTGTCATGAAATGTAAACACAAGAGCTCCTCACCAGGGTTTACAACATCCCAAACCTGCATTGATATGCAGCTTTAATACAGCACTCTGGCAAGCACAATGACTCACCTTGCGTATGTCCTCCAGAAAGGCCGCCTTGTTCCCACTGAATTGAGTCATTTTAGGCCCATCTAGCAGCTTACTGGCTTGTACTCTCTCGTCCTTGAGGGAAGACAGGCACCGTGCAAACACAGCTTCACCTTTAAGTATGGTAGGAAAGGGGAGATGATTAGCAAGTTCAGCACCACTGTTAAGGTCTGAGATACTTGTCAAGCACACAGTGAGAGCGCCACTGAATGATGAGCCACATACATAGTGAAAGTCACATGGGAAGAGAGGTGTACAAATGAATTATTTCAACAGCATTACTGAGGGACCAAACTGCCAGTCAGCATAACCACTGGGCAAATATTGACTGATACAGCTTTCAAATTATAAAGAAAAAAAAAAAAGCCACAAGTCATCTGCATGAAAACTTATCCTCAGGATCCTTCACCAGCTCTTAGTTTTAAGAATTCACTTTAAAATCTCTTCCTATCTATAAAAGACAGACAGTGTTGCACTGCAGTCTAGGGACAGGCAAGGCTGAAGACTTCACTAATTATTGTATCATGTTTTGAGGATAAAAAGCTATTGCATAAATGACAACTCACATTAACTAGATGTGCTCTGAAATACACACATGCAAAATAAGAGCAATTAAAATCAAGAATAAATCAGCAGGTTAACTTATAAGGGGAAATAAGTTTCACAAATCTGGTAGGCCCATAACACTAGTATTCAGAAGCCCATAAGAAAGTTTTATAACATCACTAAGCAGGTTACTAAATGTCATTCGCCAGGGCTAAGGAGTTAGTCAAGCAGTATCTTCAGCTCCTAAAGAGAAAGCCTGAATGCCAATCTCTTGATCTGGCTCAGTCAATTCCTAATCATGCTGTTTTAAGTTGTACTTATTTGCAATTGAAGACGGTATTGTTAAATGGAGGAAAAAAAAGGTTTCCTTTACAGGGTCTGATAGAAGGAAAGCAATCAAGTTTATTATAGTCTTCATACTGAACTTTTCTTCCACCTTTTAAGTGAGTTGTGAATTCAAAAAAAACCAAAACAAAACAAACAAAAAAAAACCCCAACAACAAACAAAAGAAACCAACCAAAAAAAAGATGAATGAGTAATGTTTTCACAAGATTCTGGATCCTCTCTGCAGTAGGATTAACAGACCGTATCAAAATCAGAAATGGCTCCTCTCCATTTCTGCAAAAACTTCCTTCTACACTGGGGAGGATAAGGGGGGGGCACAATCAGGAAAAAGCAGGAGTAGCATGACTCTGCTTTTACAAGCAGAAGCCTGCAAGTCACGCTTATGCAGTAAAACCACAGACACAGCAACTGCCCTAAGAACGGCCATGTTTGCACAGGGGCTATTGCACATACTTCCCTATCAACTCATCATTACCTAACAATGCTCCCCTGGCATTGCAGAGGGCTAATCAAGGAGTGTCTCCTCCACCCTTGATCTTTGCAAGAGCCCCAAACAGGAGAATATTAACAGCACATGCAAGAAACACTGTTTCAAGCCTAGAACTGAAAGACTATAGCTGTAGTAGAATATTAAAACCATTTACAAAACTTGTTCTGTAAAAATATGTTGTTGGAATGCAGCCATGTTCTCTGATAGCTATCACTGCAGTTTTTCTATTTTAGCCTACTGAATGTAGTTTTTCTTATCTTCTAATACAACAGGACTTGACCAGCCAAGGCAAAGGAAAAAAAGGTAGCGAAAGCATGAAAATTAAAACAAATCCGAGAGCAAGGAACCTGTTGAATCAACTTATTTACTCAAAGAGAAAGTCCACATTGGACCTGTGGTAAGAGAGCACTCTAAATGTGTCGCAGATGTATTACAACTCCTGTGTCACAATTCCATTCAGAGGCCAGGTTAGCTAAAAGGGTAGCTAACAAGACTGTTAGGTACGTATGTGAGCAAGTAAATTCTCACACTTTAGGGATGTAATTCAAAGCAATTACAAAATACATTTCCATCATCTTAGTTTGGCTTTGGATCAGCAGCCTTATTAGTCACAAAACAAAAACCAGCAGCAGTCCAGAGTGTATAAAGAAACACCACAATCAACTGCCGCGGTGGAAAAACAGCAGCTACCATCGTAGGGTAGCAGTCTGCCACTATTCTCCAAAAAATCTGTCTGTGCTCCTCAACCTATAATACAGTCCGGCCCTGGTGTTCCTGTTTAGTCGCACTAATGCCGGGTTAGCTAAGTTATACTGAAACGTAGAAATAGAAGACTAAGGAAGATATCTGAAAAATAATTGTTATGCCTTCAGAGAAGTCTAGGTACTTATCAAGCAGTGGTCAAGCAACAAGGTTTTGAGGGTGTCCTGCCTCCCCCTTTTTTTTTTTTTAAAAATTTTTAGGGCTCTGAGGGGATTTGGGGAAGACGGAAGTGAGGGGGNGTCCTGCCTCCCCCTTTTTTTTTTTTTAAACATTTTTAAGGCTATGGTGGGATTTGGAGTAGCAGGTAAGGTGGAGGATTACCAAGAGGAACGTTGCATCAGTCTAGCATGACACTTCTAGCATGGCACTTATGTTCACCTGTCGCTGAGTCATCACCAGCACCGTGAAGATACCATAGACAAAGGCATGATAACAGTACTACCGACATTTGAGAAACAAGGTAAAAACAAGCCCAGCAAAGAAAAACAGTAACAGCTCTCAAGGGCAGAAAGACTGCAACAGCTACACCTAGAAGAGCCTCTTCTGCGAGCCAAACCCTAGTGTGGGCTCATTTCTGAGATTACTGTGTTACCACGTCTTTACTGTGATGTGGTACGTGCAGGTAGGAAAGACAAGACCAGATCGAAGAACGAGTTACCTATGAGTGTGACAGGGACTCCATACTCCAGGGCAGAAATGGCTGTCCACTTTCCTGTGCCTTTTTGTCCTGCGCTGTCCTTTATCTTTGGGAGGAGGTATTTGCCATCACTGTCTTTGAATTTGAGAATATTGGCTGTGATTTCAATCAGGAAAGAGTCCAACTCTGTCTTATTCCATTCCTGAAATACCTGGAAGGGGAGAAAAAGCGTATGTGTGTATATATATACACACACCAATTCACTATGTATCTACTATATATACAAACTGATTTATTGATACAGAAGGGGGTCATGCTATCTCAGTTACTGGTTATTAGGACCCTGCCACATCTACCAATGATTTCAGCGCTGCTGAAAGGCCATTGTGCAGGAGCCCTGCACGGGAAGGAGCACACCCCAAACTCAGAGCTGCAGAGCACCCATCTCCAACTGGAAAGGCAGAGGCATAGCCCGTCCTGTTGCCTATCATCATAGGCACTAAAGGCTGGAAACACAACTGCTCTTTCAAGACACATCATACTTATTGACGTGCTTCAACAAGGTCTTTGCAAGACTTGCCTGCTGGATGACCATGCTCAATGTTTTACTAGGTTTTTTGAGGCAAGGTAATTCATATCTCTACACAAGAAGGTACTTCCTGGGGAGAAATTAACTGTAGAATGGGAGAGTTTAGACAACTTCTATAAACATCCAGGTGTATGTGCTTGCTGCTCCCTACTTCATTTGAAGCTCGGGAATATTGTGTACTGTCCCTGGCAGAGGGCACGTCAGAAAAATTAACTTCATGTACATACAGCAGCTTTACCCAAGCCCCGCTGCCTCCATCAACAGCAGACAGCCACCATGGCTCAAGAAGGCAAGACACGAAAAACTACAAATCACCTTTGACATCTCATCATGCTCCATCCCCAGCACATCTTTCATCAGGTGATAGGCCTCACAGATCAGCTGCATGTCTCCATATTCAATCCCATTGTGCACCATCTTCACAAAGTGTCCAGCGCCCTCATCTCCTACCTGTCAGGAAACATCAAAAAATGCAATCAGCAACAGTGCTGTTGCCACTCCCAGTGTTTAAGATCTGCCCATGGCTTGCTTCCACCTAAAGGAAGGAAGGAAGGAAGCCCAGTACTAACTGGAAACACTGTAGGTCACAGATCCATTTAGCTCCCCCAGCACATGACCCAGCCATAAAACTTTGGCTTTCCATTGTATGGGATAAGTTATCAGAGATGATAGATTTGAATTTAATGTAGTCAGCCAGAAAATCAACCCGCTAATGTCGCTGGTTTTATTAAGGACAAACATGCATGAGCTTCAGCAACCAAACTACCTAAGCATGGATCTAACCACAAGTTAAGGTCAGCATCAAATAAATATTTACCCAGTCACAACAAGGTTCCCCAGATCCCACTTTAGCAGCAATGCTTTGAAATATGGTCTTGATGTGGGGCCTGTGGGGAGAAATAATATGCCTCAGCAGATAGGCAGAGGACACAAACACCACAAGAAAAAAAAACAAAACACCATCGGCATGATACATCCTTCAGTAACCCGCTAAAAGGCAGCTTGGAGTGAAGGCATGCTGGCAGGTTGATAAGCCACCACACAGCAATGTCAAATAGAATGTATGTTTTTCCCAGAAGAGACACTGTTTGTAAGAAATGGGGACAGCTCGTGTCATGCTTACAGCACTGTGCAGACAAGCTTAATGTACCTAAAGGAGCCCAAATATTATCTTCTCCCTTTTAGAAATGGGGAAATAGAGGCAGGTTATGATACAGGCTCACACTCAGAGAGGATCAGTGGCAGAGCTGAAACAAAATCTCATTCTGCTCTATAGCCACAAGAAAAATCCAGGGTGATCTGGAGGAGGAGAGGGAAGGAGTGAAGAAACTCCACAAATGCAAGTCAGGATATAGTTATCTGTGTTACTGCAGTAATTAGGAGCTTCTAGTCATTGCCAGGCTCCCCAGATGTAGTAAACTGCTTAGCCAACAGGAGAGCATTACAGAATGCCAAGTTTGGAGTAACCTAAAGCGACCACTGGGAAAGGAGCATGGGTGGCACATGGGCTGCAGGTACTGTGAAAGGGGGGGGAACAAACTTCAGGTAAGGGTGGCAGATAGAAGCTGTCTTTACTGAGTTGTTTATGGCAAGAAGATGATCAGAGAGCAGATTACTGTTATGTTGTTTCTGGTTTTGTGCTGTTAAATTTGAACAGGCTGATCTTGGTATGAAATGCTAACACAACAGACAGGGACTTAAGAGATTCTAAGGCTCAGGTAAAGCCCGGACACACCTTTTCTTTCCACATTTGCAGAGAGAATGAGCAACCAGGGATAAAGTCTAATATGAACATTGATGTACAGTCCTTTACACTAACATGAGTACAAAACAGCAGGGCAGCATGGCAGAAATTTGCAAAAAAATCAGTGTATTCAATAGTCAGTACAAACATGTACTGAAGCCTCCTTTTATAATGTGTGTGGTATGTGCAGGGATGTTTGCTGCTGCCTGTTTTGTGGTTAACAGCTTTCCAAGTGTGTAGGACCCCAAAAGAAAAATCATAATCAAGAACAGCACTTTTTAAAAATTTAAGCAAAATGCTTGTCTCCCCTGGCACACATTTCTCCCTTCAGATTTTTGTAGGTACTACTTTTGCCTGTGAATTCCTGGAAGAAAAACCTGCCTTTGTTTTGCCTGCCATGAAAGCTCAGCACTGCCCTGTGACCCCAGCTAGGTTGAGAAATCTTGAGCCTTGAGGAAGTGAGATGGCAACATATCTTGTTCTCTCCACACCCACGCCCTCCCCCTTCCCTCCCCCAGCTCTCAACATGAACAGAAGACAATTGTTGCAGACCATTCTGAGGAAGAATATAGTAGCTTGTGCTTACCAGGCTTCTTTGGCTCCTCCTGGCATGAGTGAAGGACCATATCTGGCGCCCTCCTCTCCACCACTAACACCGCTTCCGACAAATAAGATGCCCTTTTCCTTTAGTTCCTTACAACGTCTCTGGAAAGAAGAGCAGAGCAGCATAATTTAATTTCTTTTAATGCCAAAGCCTTACAAACAAAGGTTAGCAATTCAGACCTAAAATTAGATTTTCAATTCTGCTTTGGACATGCTAGAAGACAACCTTAGAGAAAGCTTGTACATATACCCCAGTAAACATTAGGAAACTTCATGTTGCTTTGACGTGGATCCTTGAAAAAGAGACACACTGAGAAAACAAAGTCCTTATAAGCACTGGATAGAAAACAGCAGTACTGAGGCTGGAAAAGGCTCAGAATTAAGTGTCAGGTGATACATGCAGTGTGCAAATATGTGGGGGAGGCAGATTAGGCCCAAGGTGGAGTTGCCAAGTTCATTGCAGAGTAAAGGTGCAAGCATGGACAACTATAAGGGAAACTAATTCCTCTGAATGGGAGAGAAGCACAGGCTGAGATCGCTAAGGGGAGCTGCAAGCTCCCCAAATATTAATCCTCATTTAGTACCTGTTTTTCACTCTGGCTAGCCGAATCACTTATCCAAGATCAGGATGCCAAAGCAGAAAGACTAACACCAGCGCCCCCTCTAAGATTCAGAAGAACCATTTTGAATACAATATTTTCATGTAGGCATCCCAGATATGCTAATGTAACTTCTATAACCTTTATAGTCACACAACAGGCTCTTTTTTTTTTTTTTTTGAAAAACAGATTACTGGATTTTCCCGTGGTCACGTAGGACTGAGATATAACAACAAATCTATAAATACCCTTAGATTTTCAAATCTCCCTGAAAACTCTTAAGATTGTAACAGGAAATTTTCTAAAGGCCTTCACTCTTTAAAACATGTCAATAAAAATATTCTTTGATGATTTGGGCAACTTCTATAAAAATATACTTATAGAACAGTCCTTAACTACTGTAACAATTGTTTTTTATTATCTAGTTTTGCAGAGATAAGTCAGTTTGGCCTTCCCTGAGCAGAGGAGAGATGGCATCTTATTGACTGACTATTCTGATGATCAGAGGAGAAAGAATCATGTGTATTTTATTCAGGTAGAAAACAGGCTTACCGTGGTATCTCTATACTCAGAATTCCCACCATCAATTATGATGTCTCCAGTCTCCAACAACGGCACCTGCCAAAAATAAATCAGTGTTTTGGTTTTCTCCATGCATTCAAAACCTCGCTAATGACAAATAATTGAGATTTTCCAGAGGAAACATCTCCAAAAATGGGCAAGAAGTCACAGGTAGAAAGAATGTTTGCCTCACCAATTTATTGATGAAGTCATCCACTGCATTTCCAGCCTTCACCAGCAAGATAATGCGACGGGGCTTCTTTAACTTAGAGACCATCTCTTCCAGGCTGTGAGCACCAATCACTTTGGTTCCCTTGGCCTCATTGGCCAGAAAGTCATCCACCTTGGAAACTGTCCTGTTAAAAGCACAAACCTGGGGGAGCAAGAAAGCGTGTTAATAAAAGCTGCCAACAGAACAGTTACTTTAGCTCTGACTACAGATTATATAAGCAAGGTTCAACATCACGTGCTCTCCCACTTCCACCTTCCCTAAAGACACAGAGCAGGGATGAACCTGCAGCATATCTTTGCAAGTCTTTGGGAACCTATGGTTAATGGCCAAGCCCAAAGCAAACTTCAGGGAAAAATCATACATAACTAACACATCAGGTGGCTAGCTGAATACAGGCATGCAATGCTGCTGTTCTCTGGAAACAGGACAAAGGGCAGCCTAGGTTATAACTAAAAGGAGGAAACAACACCCATTAGACCACCACAAGGAGAAGAAGGAAAAAAAAACAAAAAACAAAAAACAAACCAAAACCAAACCAAACCCAAAACCCCAAAATGTTCAGTTCCAATCTCAAGTGCTAGTGAGTCAGCCTTTCCGAACAATGTTTTCCTTTGCTTACCACGAAGCCATGGTCATTCATGTTCAAAATAAGGTTTTGACCCATCACAGCCAGTCCAATCAAAGCAATGTCAGCTCTGGAACGTGGAAGAACAAAAATGCCAGGTGAGCCTCGTTAGCAGTGATCCAGCACTAGCATCCATACCCTCCATCAGGCTGTTCTGATCTTGTCAGCTGCTAGGCCAGCTCACCCCCTTCTAACAAATGCTGTAGCACATGCTCTGAATTGATTCTGTGGGATATTAGAGCAAGAGATCCTCGTGGCTCGCAGTCAGTCCAGCAGACAGACTGGAGGCCAACATATAGCACATTTTAAGTCACCAAGATTTCTTCCCAACCACCAAGACACAGCTAGATGAGTAAGAAAAGTAAGCTATCCAAAACATTGCACTAGGAAGCAGGGAGTAGCGTGAGTAGCTCCAATGTGTCACTGACGGATCCAGCTCTATCACAGCTCCATGTTTAGGAGATGCTGCACTAGAACATCATGTCTGAACACTACACCATTTTTCTGCTTCTGCAATGCAAACTGTCTCAGATTTGGGGTGAGCAAAGAAAAAGAAGGAAACGGGATATTCTGCTAGAGGCTGCCTAATTCAGCTTGCAAGGGGCATGCACGCAGAGAAACCCAACCCGTCTACTTCTATTCCTCGGGTCAGGAATAAGTTGTGACTCCAAAGCTGATTGCTCCCGGATTTTGTCAAAAAGTGTCTCAGCCACCCGGCTTATTCTCCTTGTTGGTCCCTCAGCCGCCGCAGAACCCCTAACAGTGAACCCGCACCCCCCCGCCGTCAAGCGGCTCGAAGGCCCCATCCTCTCCTTCCTTCTCCCTCCCGGACACACCGCGGAACCGGCCAAACAGGAAAGCGGGGACCGCACGGAATCACCCACTTCCCCCTCCATCGGCCCGCCGAAAAACTCGGTTTTGCAGCAAGTCGCTCGGCAGAGGCGAGAGACTAGGAAGGCTCCCGCCTCCCCCTCAGCCCGCCGGCGGCACGCTCCCGGCTCTCCCCAGGGCGCCCGCCTCCCCTCCCCACTAGCGGTCCTAAG
>VYZW01014309.1:2660-13627 GCA_013401315.1 Balaeniceps rex | reverse complement strand
TTGGAAACTTTCCCACCAAAGCAGCTGTGTCCTTTTAACTTGGATCTGACTAAGGACCCTGTTTTTTCATTCACATTGCAAGTACTGCTGAATGTAAAGCCATTGAAAGGAGCTTTCAAAATCACTTGGGCAGACTTAACATTTTTTAAATGTTAAGGCATTAACTTTTTAGTAAAAATACCGTATTTAAAAATGAAGTTCATCTATAAAGTATTTTGATAGTTAATGATAAAACTCTTTTCAGCCCTTTAATCTTAACAAATACTTCTTAGTAATTCCCATGTATTCTTTTATCACTGTTTTATTTTCTGTTTTGCTTTGTCATTTGCTTTAGTGAGAGTTAAATAAAATATATCAAAATGAGATATATATATCCTTGTTCTGAAAGGCAAAACCATTATATAGTACTGGAAAGTCACGAGCAAGACCTTACAAGGAAATGTTATTTTATAAAACCAGCAAAAATCTAACAAAACATATGGGACATTAATAGAATTTTTGAAGCAGCTTGGGTTTTTGCCATCAGATAATAAAGTGTGGATCTCTTGAGTCACCAAGGAAAAAGGTGTATCCTGAGTACTGGTAATTCCAGTCCATATATGAACTTCGGTATTTATTCTAGCTAGACTCTGCTGGGTCATTCACTCAAAGGGGATCATTGTATGAATCAAATCACAAGTTACTGGACTCATTAGAACTGCAGGGTTAAATACCAGGACGAAGGTTAAGATAAGAAGTCAGGCTGAGTAATCATATAAGGTCTTTCTATGACTGACTTTCAATAAACCAGCATTTTTCTTATGAACTTTCTTATTCCAAAGAAAGCCAAGTAAGCATTGCTGTGAGAATATGAAGCTGCTGTGCTAATAAAGTAGCTTATTCTTCAGTGATACTTAAGAATTTGGTGTTCCAGCAGGAATAGCTAGATACAAAAATTTCCATATCCTTGACTCATTGTCCTATTAAAATGAAATGAAGTAGCCTTAGCGGCTAAAGCAATACAGAACAGAACAGAAAAACACTTTCCTCTTTAGTGATGGAAAAATAAAATACCATATTGATAATATGGAAATGACGAAAAGAATATCCCATTGAGGTACTATCAACTATGAAGCTCTTGTTCCAGTGAACTGACTCCAGGAAATTAGAAAAACAGTCAAAATGCTATTGGTTCCTGTTTCATTACTTTGCTTCATACATATCAATTATAAATGTTAGCCCTTTTGTGGGTCTGACTCACTTGAAAAACAGTGGCTTTCTCACATCTGATTTCTCAGCACCTGAAAAATTGCCATGAGGTTATAAATACTGAAAAATATGGATGTGATTTCATTACTTTTTAATTACAAAGAGAGAACATTAAAAAAAAGAACCTGTTAGAAATTCTGTTCTTCTGTTGATAATCTATTCCAATAAATATATTTATTGTTGCAGTACATAAAGAGTGAACTTTAAGGCAACAGAAGAGTAAGTGTTTGTCAGAGGAAAATATTTCTCAAATTTAATTGTGCTGCAATAGACATTCAAGAAGAATTATTAAATGTTTTTCGTTTATATTTTACAAAACTCTCTTTTTGCATTTTTGTTCAACTTTTTTCTTCTCAGAAATCAAGAAGGTGTATGCAAAATTAATTCCAAAGAATCGTTATTTTGGTTTTTTATAAGTCTGTATTTTGTCATAATGAATACCTAGGTGACTATTTTGTGTTCAAAGTAGTTCTATAATGATTTTCCTTTATTGCTCTATAATGTGCATGTCAGCAGTTTTCACATGTGACTGCCTTATATCTCCTGATGCAAAGACTAAATTCTAGCTTGTTTTTCATCTAGATAACTACACACTGAGAAAATGGAAAATGCAGCTGCTACTTTCAGACAAGTTCTTTGAAAGATTAGTCAGTGCTATTGCTAACTTTGTTTTTGGAAAACTAGCCACTGGACCTGACAGAAAATTTTCATTTGAAGCATGTTTTTAAACAGTTTTTTTCAAGGGTAGGGATCACTCCAGCTACCTCAAAAAGGTGGATTAGGCCATTTAAAAGGTTGTGTTCACTTAAATGTTGTATTCAACCGCTACTCTAGGAGATCATATGTCTCTTGCGGGTCTTATGTTAATTATACCTGTTATCTGAACAAAAGTCATAGTTACCTCAAGTATCATTAATATCTGGCACCAGAAAACTGCCTCAATGGCTGCTCTTTGTTTGGGGGGCTGCTATTTTTATTAACAAAGTTTCCCAGACTTCATGTTTTCATTTTTCCACTGAAATTTCTCAGAATCAATGTAGTAAAACAGGAAAAAGTACAGATATGAGTAATAAGATTACCACAATTTCATGGTGTGGGAATGCTTCTATATTAAAAGAAGTTTTTCAAGTTTCACTTGAAACTTCTGCTTGGAAAAAATGTCAGCTGAAGGGAGATCTGAGAAATTATATGGATGTGAATGGTATGGAAAATGTAGATAAAGAATGATTATTTATTGTATTTCTTAAACTGAGTGTTATGACTGGGTACCAGACTGAAAACAAAAGGGAAGCCTTTTTTTTTTTTTCCCACAAGAGAGCCTATTTTTACAGGAATTTTTTAGACACCACAAGTGTAAGTAAGATCAAAAAAAGAATTACTTAAATTCACTGAGGGTGGATTCAGCTGTGGCTATTATCTATGATAATTTTAATCCAAAATCTAGGTCAGGAAATTTCTAGATCACTGATTACTGGGAAGATAAAATAAGCCAAAGATCTCTTTATTATTTGTTCTTCTACTCTAATCTTACATTTCTAGACACTCCCAAACAGATGGCTTTCTATACCTATGATCTGACCTGGTTTTCTTGGTGGAGTGACTTGTCAACAAAGAGGGTAAATTATGATCCTTAGGGGAAATGGGGTGGTGGTTCTGGAGATGACACTAATGGGATGGGTTTGGTATACAAACAAGTCTCCTTCACTTGCCATGTGTAGTCTACCTGGTAGTATGTGATGGCTGGTGCACACACATGACGCAATTCTCCATATCCTTTCTTTCAAACATATCTGTCAAATTTACCTATTGAGTGTAAACCACTGAGAATGTCTACTCTATTGCAATAGCTTCATGTCACGTGGTAGTGTTCTTCTTAGGATTTAGTCTATATTATGCCTCCTCGTGTGTGTATTCCACTTGTGTCAGATCACTGCTCGAAGTGATAAATATATCTCACCTCAAAATTGAGCATGGACTCATCTTCTTGAATATTGCTTTGCCTCTTACTTTCTGTACCACAGCTGAAGTTGTAAATGATCTTGCTCATTTCCATTGCCTGACAGACTGAAACTGGATTCACAATGTCACTAGCCACTAACCATGTGCAAACTGAAAGCAATAATAGTCCACAGCAAAAACAGATGAAAATCAGTAATAAATATTTTCGAGGTATGTTCTGCATGAATTTCTAACTACTCCCATTGAAACTTAAATTTAAAAGAACAAGTTCTTATAGTAAATTTGAAAAGAAATAGGAAAAGAAAATAGCATAGATGCAGAATGTCTCCACTGTTATTCTAGATTTTTGGTTTTCCAGTCAACTATTTCTGTTTACTTAGTTATGGAGAGCTGTCAGGAAGTGTTCTTCCCTGAAACACAGATATGAGGAACCCTTGCCAATGATTCCAAGTGATTAATACTCATGGGACTATTTCATAAGTAAATACAAATTATGAACTATTTTGCTGGTTTACCACAGTTTTCCTCAAAGTTCTCTTTTCAGATCTTAGCCTTCTGTCTTTGTAGAAGAAAAGTCTAGTCTTTGAAGAAAACTGACTCCAAATGCTGTAAGTTCAGGTCTTCTCAGCTGTGCTATACTGGCAAGTATGATTAGCCTTATTTTCATACAGACTTTTGATAAGTAGCCTTACTCCTCTTATCCCTTGATTTAGGGATTATAAAGATCAATTACTTACAGTGCAAATGTTGTAAAATTGCATAGCAAGCTTTATTCTTTAAAACTTTCTATTTTTTTTTGCTATATTTATAAAACAATCTTGAGGTTTAAATATTTGGACCCAGATTGAGTAAGAGGTTAAAGGTTAAATGTTAAATTCATTGCTGTAAAGTGACAAAAGTTCCCAGTAATTCCAGAGAGAGAGTTTTGACCTAAAATGTTTATATACTTTGGGCAGAATTCGTTAAGGGTCTATGAGTTAGGCAAGATAGGCCAAATGAGTCATCTCATCTATGCTTCCTACATGAACAAGGGAGAACAACTCTTGATATGACTGATCTGACACTGTGAGTTTCCCGGGTAGGGAAGAGGATGCCAGTCTAGAAATACCTCCCTCTCTCCTCTAACGATGCAAGGTTTCTACACAACAGCCTTAAACTAGATGCCTATCTTTAGATGTCTAAATTCAGAAGAAATTAATTCAGAAGAAATAAATATCACTCAATGTTAAAAATTTCATATCTTTAAATTTAAGCAAAATTAGTCCTCCTTAAGGTCAGGGATCTCATGGAATCAAATCTTTCTTAATCTCTATGCATATTTACCTCATGAACTTTAGGCTGAAGGGGGAGGAGAGTTGGCTTTCTTTTTTTTTACCTTCTAGGGTTATCAATTGGCAGATTCATTCATTCATTGAGGACCAACAATTATGCCATCTAGCAAACACTAGTTACTAACCAACTTGAAGGAAAACTGCTATGAGAATATGTGTATAGAGCTATAAGGCACCTTCAGACAAAAAAGCAGCACTTGTGTCACTGAAAGCTTACAGGTATGTGAACCAAAAAGGCAAGAAGCCAGGACAGAAGAAGACAGAAGAAGATAGAAAAGAAAGCATGGATGAGGAAAGTTACAGCAAAGAAAGCCTGTCTGTTAATTTACAGCACACCTGTTTTTTCAAAAGAATCGGCCAGAGGATTTCACATGCCTGCCCTACGAAAATGCAGGTAGGCTGCTTCTCACAGCAAGGGGCAAACTACCTTGCATTTGCCAGAGCTAGAAAACATGTGCAGAAACATAAATTCCTACTATCCTAAGGCTCTGAGGTTGTTTATGCACTAAAATGCTCCTGCCTGTTTTTCCTTATAACACAGGAAAAAAGAAGAAACCTAACAATAATTTCTTTGGAGCCAAAGTCAATCCAACTAGCTTAAAATAGGATACTATGCCAGTTGACAGTATATCATTGAAAAAGTAGTTTAAAGCATTTCCTCTTGCATTTGTAATGGTGGGATGTCTTCTGGGACACATTTTCCTTCCAGGAAAGTGACAGACAGCAGGCAATCAATCGATCGGATGTTGAGTCTAAGGAAGAACCAGAAAAGAGGTGAGAACTGACTAAGGGAAAGGAAAAGCAAACAGCGGAGATCCTGCCATGAGCTCAGAGTGGCTCAGTGAGCTTCCCCATGCTTCAGTAATTACTGACCTTGCTCCTGACCATGCAGTTGCCTCCAGTTGAAGATAAATAAAACAGAGGAGACTGAGCCAGGGAGGTGCTCTCACTTAAGTGAGGTGAAGGGGGCCAGACACAGGTGCCACAGCAAAGAGACCTTGCAGCTCCTCTCCGAGCCTGTCTCTGTCGCCAGAGTGTGGCCAGGTGCTTGGGTGATGACTGTTTTAGGATATGCAGCCAGTGAGATTTCTCTAATGCTGCTCCAAAGGTGGTGGTTAAAACCTCAGCAACAAACAGAAGATGATTGTTTTCTTGATTATGGTAATATTAAACTTGAAATGTAAAAGCTTCAATTTGCTTTGAGGTTGCTGATGTTGATTTAAATCACTTGTTACTGCACTGGATGGACTACAAACACCTTAAGAAGAGACAGAGATTATTTTCCCCATATATAAATCTTACAAATCTTAGGAAGCAGTACAGACTCTACACTAAAAAGCAAAAACAAAATTAACCTCTAAAATTAAGACATAAAAATTAATATTCTGCATAATTTGCAGAACAGGATTCTGCTTTTTTATTGGAAATATATTTTTCAGGTGCCTTTGCCTAGACACTATATAGGTGCTATAGAAAACACTAAGGTAGATAGGTAGCTTCTCAGTATCTTTTTTCTGCATAATGAATAGTGGTTATAGTGTTTTTATGTGGATTTAAATTAGTTTTATGAAGAGCCATTGTTCTGTTGATATTAAAAAGGAAAAATAAACTGCCTAATCTCATCCTGTGTAAGGAAATTACTTTTATTTTACTAAATTGCATGCATGTACAATGTGTTTAATTCAGAAAAAGAGATGTCTTAATATTATAGTACATATTCCATTTGGATTAGATGCAACCAGCTGCCAGAGGAGTAGCAATGACTGAGAGACAAATAGAATAGAGAGGATAGTGCCTTTCTTATGGATTTCACAAATCTTCTTGATATCTTCATGTGAGCAGAAGTGTACATGATGCTCCAGGCTCTAGTAGAAATTGCTGTACAAACTGAGTGTTGGCCTGTGCCTGACTTCTGAACTGCAGGAAGGCTGTACTTTATTTCCCTACTTGAAAGATATTTATCATGTTTATAATCTTAGATGGGTTGGAAGGACTTGGTGACCCTTAATAAACAACAAGCTTCAGTTCTACCTCTAATGTTTTATTCATAGATATTAACATAAATAAAATGTCCCCCCAAATCCTGATAAAGACGGATACATTTTGCTTTTGATGTTCTATGATATTCTAAGAAGAGCACGGTAGAAATGATATAGAGTTCTATACATCTCTTCTTATCTGTATTTCAGCAGAATCATTTGCATACATTGATGAGATCCCCCTGAGCCTTCTCTTCTCCAGGCTGAAAAGTCCCAGCTCTCTCACCCTTCCCTCACAGAAGAGATGTTCCGCTCCCTTAATCATCTTTGGCCCTTCGTTGGACTCTCTCCAGTAGCTCCATATCTCTCGTGTGCTGAGGAGCCCAGACCTGGGCACAGCACTCCAGGTGTGGCCTCACCAGTGCTAAGTAGACTGGAAGGATCACCTCCCTCGACCTGGTGGCAACTCTCCTCCTAATGCAGCCCAGGACACCATTAGCCTTCTTTGCCACTTAACACAAAGCTAATCAAAAGCCTTACTTGTAGCTGTTTGATCAATCCTTGATAAATGCTTGGAGTATGCTGCTTTTACTTTTGTTCTTTTATTTATGCTTCAGGGAAAAGGAAGTTACGGCATTGCAAATGACTTAAAGCAGGGATTTAAACTGTTTTAAGATTTCTTGGATAAGAATGGACATCACTCAAGTAATTTTCCTGTCCCCTTTGTGTTTCTTTCCAGTGTTTCACCCCAGGAGTGAAGCACTAAACAGGCACAAAAGGGCTTTTATAAAGTCTTCACTTATTGTTTGCTGCTGGATGCACGTAGATAAATGAAATGCAAAGCAGATAAAGCACATCCACAAACCCTGTCACTCTTCTGTAGATCTGGAAATTGCAACGATGTCTCAACAGTTCAGTCACTGTCATGTTGTTTGTAGGAGTTAAAAGCCACTGTAAACTCACATGGTAGAAGACTGTAGCTTGTGTATGAATGAAATGTCAATTGGTAGTCAAGATTCATTAGAACAGTTGGTAACTACATGTTTTTTACATACCTCCAGCTCATTTTCAATGATAAAAGCACACTATCTGCTTATTCTGTTAATGCAATAAAATTGCAATAAAAGTAATTTGTACTGGCAACTCACATATAGGTTTTAATAAAGTAATTTTATAAGGAATATTTTTGAAATATTAGAGCTCTAAAGGTGCAACAGAACAATGAGAAACAAAGCTTTTGGCTTTTTCTCAAGCAAGGCTGTTACGCTTTGTTACAAAGGAATTGCCATCAAATGATGTACTATGTGTTCATTCCATTGCTCACTATAATTATGATCACAATTAAACCTCAAAAATTGTTACTGTCAGTTGAGGATGTATGAAACTGAAAAGACAGTTTGCACTGCAACAACTTTTATTGTTATTAAAAACTGGGTAATCAAAGCCAGCTGCAGTTGATCAATCCAGAAATCTCACACATTTAGGAACATGTCACCGAGCTGATCCTCTTAACTTTGGGGTTTTTTTTCAGTAAAATTTTAGCCACCTATGTGGAAAGAGCAATCTTAAATGTCTTTCCTCCTCCACTGCCCTTGTCCAAACCATCATGAGCAGATTAAGTCCTTTCTTAAGCATTTTTTAATGAAGTTTGGAATTCTTTGTGATCAGATATGGACTCCTGTATCGTTATTATTAAAAAGAGACTTCTATGGATGTGGAAGTAAGGTACATAATGTTAACTTTACGTTCTCACATTAGACCTTGGAATCAGAAAATTTTCATTTGAAACTCTCTCTTGTAGTATTATGAGATAAAGTTCTAAATTTATACGATTAAAACATTTTTCCCTAGATTTTCAAAATCATAACCTTTACTTTGATATACAAAAGTTTAGTGCTTTAGCTGATACCACAGTGTAATGCTTGACTATATATCAAAATATATAGGTTATATTCTGGCCGCAAATCTTTATGAAATAATAGATTAAATTTTGCTCTTTTGTTGGTCGGTCCAACTGGAATTTTGAATTGAGTGCTTGAATTACTGGAGATTTATGCTTAGGTGAAAGAGCACAGAGTTAAGTATTTAAAAAAATCTTCGTATGTTTCAGTGTTACTGGAATTGTTTTTAACTTCAGTAAGTGCATAAATTTTCATGCCACAATTATTTCTGATCTCAGAGAGCAGGAGTATTTCAATTGCCGTGTTTGACATGTCTTATAGATTCCAGACTGGTTAGTACGTAGAGGACTCGAGCCCTCAACACATACCAAAAACTACTAATGCCTCTTTCTCTACTGGACTTGACTCTGAAAGTTTTGAATTTGTAACATTTGACTTTTGTTATAATAGTAAAAGCTCTGTCATGTTTTCCAATCTCCAGCTACTCGTTCCTTAACTTGTAACTCAACTATAGGTTTTTGTGTCTGGGAGAGTGAGAAAAATACAGATTAGAACTATGAGAAATCATGAGAAATATTCTGTCAAAAAATAATAATTTTTAAAAATACAGCATGAAAATTTAGTTGTTGTAAGGTATGAAAGGGAAGTACAGATCTCGAATTTATTTCTATTATTATTTGAAAGCCAATTTAAATAGATCATTGCGATAAACACTATGTCACTGCTATTGCGATATGCATTTCTAAATGTAATAGAAATTATCATTTTTCACATCTACCTTATAAACAAAATAAGTGACTTTAGAAAAAAACATCCATTTGCCAACTAAAAAATTTCATTTGAGTTTCTTGTGTTATACTCAATATAGCTACCCACTATGCATATGTGAGAATATATAAGAAAGTGAGGGTCTAAAATGCATGAGAATAGGAGATAGAGAAAGGAAGTAGAGGCAGAGTAGTGTCAGGAAAAGAGGCACTTGGACAGAGCCCATATGTCTGTGAGTATTTAAGATGGAAAAACTGACCCTGACAAGCCTGCATGGGAATATGAATTGTTCTTCAAAGCAGTCTATTGTCATGAAATTTAGACTTAAGACAGAACTTAGGTTTTTACCTCTGTTCCTGAGCAATACCTTCAGGAAGGTATTAAAAAAAAAAAGGAATTTGATTTGTGAAATTCTAATTGCATTATAAAAATGGAATTTCTTAGGTGATTTTGCCTGGTAAATCACAGTATTGAAGTACTCCAACATTCAGCAATATTCAGAATCTCAGCGTTTCATGTCACTCTGTATCTCTGTTAAACAGTTGGTCTCAACAATTTCACCTGAAGTGATAATTAAACTGGGACTTTTTGGTTTCTCATAAAGCTCGTTGCCAAAGTCTCCAGTGGTAGGCTTGTGCCTGAAGACACACATGAGATCTTGCACTGATTTAATTTTAAAAGTGGGCTGCCTTTTTGCATTTGACTCTGTTCTTTTCTCTTTCAATTCACTTCAAATTGACAATTGTACCTGCTTATAGCTATGGCAACAGCCACAAGCTTGCTCTCTTGGTTTTCTTTTTCCCTGTATACATCAGATATTGTGCCAGTTTTAGTAACATGGCAGACATTAATAAAGACTCTGTTTTCAGTGTGCTTCATTTGATGGTTAGCTTTTCCACTTCTGTTGAAATAAACTCACCTGGTAGTGTTGAAGTTCAGATCATTATTAGTTGTTGTTCAATATTTTAAATACAAGACTAAGCTTATGTCCTACACAAGAAGACATATGTCCTACTTCCTACAGCCCCGAAGTCTGAAGTGATGTGCTGTTAGTATCACAACAATGGAGGACTCCATGTCACACTCCCTTAAAAAGAAAAAGAGCTACGTTTCTATGTCAGTAAGACATTTAATTTCAAGGTAGATTTATAAGTCATTTTTAGCTCCTGTATATTTATCAGTTTTCATGAGAATATATTGTATTATCAGATGCAAAACACAACAGCAAAAGTATCCTCACCCCAAGGCATCAAGACCAGCAATTTGCAAGTTCATTCAATATTTGAATCTAAGACATAATCCAAAGTTTTAAACTCAGAGTATTCCATATTCTGCATAGCATGAATATCAATATGAAACATCACACTTTATCTCACCTCATGCAACAAGCCCAGTAATGTATCTGACTGAAATATGTTATACTGCTGATGGCTATGTACCTGCTCCTTATCCAAGTGCAATTTTGTACTCAAACATCATACTTCAAACCTGGCAATAAATATCTTTGTGTGTAATTATTGTAGGTGACAGCAGTTCAAATACAATCTTCCTGAAGGAAAATTAAAGAAAAGAGTATGAAAAGCATGCATGAGGATAAACAGTAATAGGAATTAAAAGAAAATCCACTATTCTTCATTCTTCAGTGGTCTTCAGATCTAATCATTATTTTCATACTCAGATACTAGAAAATAAAACTTTTTAAAATGCCACTTAGATACACCTGACTCCTTTTTAACTTTGCGTAATGATGATAGTTATCAGACCTACCTCTAAAGTTCACA
>VYZW01014307.1:2909-13468 GCA_013401315.1 Balaeniceps rex | reverse complement strand
CACACAATTCTTCTTCCAGTCTTAAGTGCCCCTGTATGTTCACTTAGAAAGACATTATCCACCTTGAGTAGCCAACATAAACTCCTTTCTGTATATATTTCTCCCGAAATTATGATTCATTATACTGCCTATCTTTATATTTTGTATTACATTTTTGTAAGTCTTGGAAAGCAGAGTGTAGGAAATATCATATTATATCAAGAATATTTATTAACAGGATAACTGTCTAAAGTATTTCATTTATTTGTTAACAGTATTTCTACAACTCTAAGGCAGGAAGAGAAATCTATTCTGTTGCTACAGAGAGAACTACAAAGTCAATTAACTACTTCTTCTTCTTCCTGTGATTTTAATGACTACTCATCTAAAATTCAGTGATGTAAAACATCAAATAAATCTTAATAATAGCTGCACTGTATTCACTACATGAGAGTCCTCCAGTCCTCTGTTCCCATTACTGTCCAAGTATTTCCCAATCATTTTGAACAGATGAATGGGAAGAGCTATCTAACTTAGACAAGGCTATCATCTCCTACGAGGATAGCTTAAGAACTGTTTAGTAGTTTTGATGTTCTAAATGCCTTAGACATAACTTCATGCATCAGTTGTTTCACAACCATCCTCTCAGGTTTTGTGTTGCTTTGGCTTTTTCATACTAAAAGCTTCTATGTAAGCTTATATTTTTTTATTAAGTCAATAATTTAACTTTTAGCTTTATTTTCTGCCTTATTTTAGCTTATTCCAATTATTTTAGCCTTATTTCACATTTATTGTTCATCTTTTCAGAAAAAAAAGATTTGGGTTGTCCTTCCTGTAATGCATATTTTTTGTCTCTCTCTTTCCTGCAATGAGATTTTTTTAAAAATAAAGTACAACATTAGACTACTTTAACACGATGAAAAAGAAACTCACTGATTTCTGCAGAATCTAAATTTGGGAGATTAATACTTGCCCACAAATTCTCAAGGAAGTTATGAAAAGAGAGAAAGCTAAAGAATCTCTACTACAAGTTTATGGTTTTGCTCTTAAAAAACAAGTGCATTTGATCTTTGAATGTGAAGCTAAATGGATTTTTTATATTTGTTTTACAAATTTTGAATTGCTTTACTTGCATCTTCTGAAGTATCACAGTGGAGCACAAGCACATCAAGAGTTACATGTCCACTTTTTAAAAATATCTTAAAAACATCACTCTTTCCTGAAGATAAGCTGTCACATGTGCATTACAAAACAGTCCTTTAATTATACAGTTTCATACTTTAAAAAAAATAATATAGGGGGTGCCTGTGTTATTGGTAGCACAAGGTAGCTGCAGAGCAATAAATAGATCAGTCTTTAACATTTCATTCTATCATCATGACTCAGTGTGTGGTTCAATGTCTCATTCACTAGAGCCATCAAACAAGAATTACAGAAAGATCCATTTCCTCCTAGGCTTTTCCATGCCATTGGCCTGTATTGCTGACGCTGCACTGACTGCTGGGGTGACCTTCAGAAAATCACTTTCCCTTGCAGTGTCTGAACTTCCTCATTTGAGATGCCTTTGTTGGTAAAACACATCAAGACCTAGTGATTAAAACCAAGGTATATATGCAGTAGCAATTAAGTAAAAGCCAGTTATCTTGTACTTATGGTGCACAGGCCTGTAAAGTCATCAGCACACCCACCAGTCTTGACACAATGGCACCCATGATAATGACTATTGTTATTGTTAATACATGAGTACCAAAGAAGCTATTTTCTGTATAGATGCTGACAAATACTAGATCAAAGTGAGGAAATTCAACATTGGGTAAAGAAGGATACTAAAAGCAATGGACTTCTGCAAGTTCATTCATCATCTGTTATGTGCTCTCACTGAATCTTCTGACAAGGAACTAATTTTACTAGTTTTTTCCTGTTTCCAGCCTTTTAAAGAAACTCCAAAATATATTCAATATATTTAATGGAGTTGTATGTACAATCAAAAGGAAAAAATACAAACAGTAGCAGTGAAAGAAAATAACCAAGTAATGGGGTTTATTGCTGGTTCTCATCCTAAAAAGCCCATCAGTGCATGGAATCTCATAGTGGCAATAGTGATGGATGGACAAAGGTGCAAGAGAGAATAGAAGAGCAGTAACTTGCCCTGTTGCCACCCAGGGCAGATTTATAGATGTCCTCCATTACACCCCTAGAGAAGATGATCTTTTTGCATTAAAATATATTCTGTAGTGCTAATACTTTCTTTACAGTAAAAAGACAAAATTGCAGCTAGAAAAAGGGACTGCTGGATATTTAAGCATATCAAAGAGAGCTCATATTACAAAAGACTCAGAAAGGATGTGAAACCTCACTTCCAAGTACTTATGAAATAAAGCATGCTTAATGAAACTTCTGCTGAAAATGAGTAAATAGCACATGATTACGCTTTGCTTCTCTATTTTAATATAAACTCTTCAATCTAATGAGTTGACTTCCATTAAGAAATTATTTCTGTGACCCTTAGTGTTCTGCCTTACAATTTCTTACAGGATACTTTTGTTTGGTTAATTTAGACTTGGACCTTCAATTCAGCATTTTCCACCTTGTTTTCAGAATTATACTTCAAAATAGGACTCAAAGTGTGTAATTCTAATTACTTACAAAACCAAACAAAATCCCTTTTCATCACCCTCTCCTCCTCCAACCATTACAAACTAATAATAATGAAAAAAAACCCCAAAAAAAAATTAGTAGAGGCCATCAATATTTCTCCCAAGGAGCGCCCCAAAGCAGGCATCAGTCTTGTTGCAAACGTATAGTTTGGAACTCAGAAGATCTGGGCATTATCATATGTAATCTCTGGGATTTTGCTTTACAGAAATTAGGAATAGTACTGAATTTCTCACCGTCTGTTCTGCATCTAGACTATAACCTAGTCTGAGCAGGGATTATTTCTTATTATGCACCCAGTCTGATGGGATATGCGTCTTAATTGAGATGAATAGAATTTATTCCTGTGAAATCATGAATGCATACATAAACATGAATAGTATGGCTATGGGAACAGATTGGTGGGTGGGGAGGAACTTGAAAATAGACACAATAGGAACAACAAAGCGATCACTCAAGAAAACCCTCAAAACAATACTGAAGATTTGCCTAATAACTATGCAGACTGCAAAATACAGGTAGGTGGCCTTAGTTTCTACAAAATGGAAATACAAATACGCACACGAACAGTGCAGTACACAGTGCTACCGACATTGCTCGCAGTACTTCTACAGCACAAACATATGCAGTATTTGCAGATTTCACAGCAGAAATCAAGATATTGAATTATTTTCCCTTGTTTTTAATTTATAAGTTACACCCAAATTTTTAAAAGTACAATGTTGGTTTTCTCTTTGTAACCCTCCAACAGTTCTCTTATTGCAGCAAACATCTGCAAATGTCAGTTACAGGTTCATTTATTTCCTTGCTGATTTCCTGTAAAACTTGTGACTCAGCATGTCATCTGAACCTGTTACTCTGTGTACTGAGAGGGCATCGAACACTTTTGCAACCGTGCTCCAGCTGCACACTTTCTACCTCCTTTTCTGTGAGTACTGTAGAAGTCATCGCTGAACTTGGGGTGATCATTACTCTGATACTAAATTCAGCCCTGCACGTTATGAATGTATGCACACACACCTTGCCAGCTGTGTCAGAACTACTAGTCATCTTTATTCACTATAGAAGAAAATACTTTTTTCTCTATTCACTATAGAAGAATGCTTTTTTTCTCTCAATAGTTCTGATGTTAACTACAGTCTTGAGTAATTCCCTTGCATCACTGTCCTCCAATAATTCTTTTTGAATGAGAACTACTTTTTTAAATGTACCTACCTTTTCAAATGCAACCCAGAATCATTCATGTGTTACTTTTTGAGTATTTACTAGAACCATTTATAAGAATCTTCTTTTCATGTATTTATGATTAACTCTTTCAGTCTGAATAGCTGGCTACTTAGAATCATAGACTTAGGACTAAAATCATTACGCCCTTAAAAAACCTCTTCTCACATGACTTCTTCCTATTTGGTCTTTGAATTTCTGTAAAGGTTTGGCTTCTGGGTTTTCAGAATATCTTTTGTTCCTAATATAACTAGACTGTTTTCTGGAATCTACTTATAAAGTTGTTTGGTTTTATTTGAGGAGGTATTCAAACTACATGCTTTAATTTTTGTTTTTAATATTAAATTGCTCTAAGCTTCTGCATTTAAAATTAAGAGAGTGCTTCACTCTGCAGGTTTAAACAGAACCTACTTGAATACTGTAGAGCATATCTCTATCTGAAATAAGGAGTAAGTTGTACTCTCTAATTTGTTTTCTTGGCATGATTCATCACTTTACAGGCCTCTCTCCTGTCACTTCATTTCCAGTCTAGATTTCTTCATACAAGAAAGTTTTTTTGTGCCTTTAATAGTTTTTCCTGCTTTTCTCTGAATTTTACTTCAACTGTCTTCTCTTTGAAGATAAGATCCCTGCAGATGAATACAGCATTCAGAGTGAGGATACATAATTTGTATATAATCTCTCAGCTTTCTCTACTCATTTTTAATATGACCCTTTTCGTCTTGCTGTACTGTGATGGGTCTGATTCTGGGGACCAAAACAAGGCAATATCTAGCTGGAGAGGTTTAGCCTGAAATGATTTCTGATTCTAAAGAGCTTGGGAGGAAAAGCCTGTGATCAAGAAGGCTTTATACAGTGAAGCTAGTGTGTTGCTAGGATCAGTTCTTGGGAAAATTAGAGCTCTCCTCCACAGAGTTATTCTAGAGAACACAAGTGCAGAACAACAAAGCCATCTGACTGTAACATCTGCTTGACCTCATGAGCTGAGTCTGTGTTTTGAAGTGTATTTTATACTGACTTAAGTAAGAAAATCTCTCACAGAAAAGAACTTAATTTCTCCTTCTGAAATGCCTTGGTTTTCTGTACCAAGTCCTTTGGAAGGGGAGGACTGCTGGCTGCCAAGCAGAAGCACCTCGTTCCACTCCTTGTGCTTGCGCCAGGCTGTGGGACCAGGGCCGACACTTCCCAGCTGTCCTTCGGGCAGACAGAAGGTTTTGAGTTTAATCACACATATGCAGACTTGAAGTTCTCTTTTCTGTAGGCATTACCCCTAAACTTATCTGTGCTAGCTTGAATTAATCTAAGGTAATGCTTACCACAGTTCACACAGTTTTCTACTCCGGTCTAAGTTAATTTTTTTTCTTAAATTTACTCAATAAAATAAGTTATTGTGTTATGACCTTTTTTCTGAATGGACTCCTAATTCACCTCAAATTGACTCTCCTTCATGACAAAATGTGTTACTTATTCCTGTTCTTTATTTTATCCTTATTCCTTAATTGCTTTTTGAAATAAAAGGCTTCTCATGTGCCATAGAAAGGGACTTCATTTTTCCAAATCTGATAAAGACTTTATTAATCCACAACAATTTCAGATTTTGTGCCATGGGTCAGGAGACCAGACTAATTCCATAGTTCAATAGTACTCTATTGTAACTATTTTCATGATTAGAAAATTCAACAATGTTAACTTGTTCACCACCTGAACAGAAATACTTTAAAGGCTTTCTGAAAGCTTTATGGGTTCTGGCACTCTAATTCTGAAAATTATGTCTCTGTTCATTAGGGGTAAGTTTCATGTGCACAGCTTTACTCCTGGTGAGCAGGCATTTTACTAGGGCTCCTTGTAGCCAAAGATACCATGCAGCAAGTACTCTCCAGGTATATGTTCTACTTTGAGGTGTGTATAGAGACAGACTGACAGGGAAAATAAGGAAAGATACGGTTGAGAAAGGATTATTTGGAAGAAAAAGTATTAGCCTGTGACAGAAGAGAAGTGGATTCAATTCTCTCTTCTGACACACTTTCTGAAAGCTCCTGTACAAATCACTTCAACCCAGATCCACAAAGAGAATGGCATCCGTAACTTCCACTGAAACCCCTGAGAGTTAAGTCCCCAAAAATATTTTTGTGGAAGTAAGTCTTGTTTTTCTGGGTCTCCAGTATCCATCCGCAACATAGGTATTACTACAAAACAGCATTTCTTCCGAAGCAGCCCACATATTCCCCATTAGTATCCACAGTATAAAAGAATTTAAAGATGGTACTGACTGTGTGGGGTATTACACAAATAGACAGGAGAAAAAGAGACCTAGAAAAATACTTTTCAGTCCCAAAGCTGAACTTGTCTTTAAAATAAACAGTCCCAGTGTCTCAGCAGTCATGGTTTCTCTGACACAGACTGCTGCACTAGGAAGATTCCAGAATAGCAAAAACCTTAGTGGCTCTACTAGCGTGGGAAAAAGAAAGATAACCAGCACGGGTATAGCAACCTACCCTTCCTCTCAAAAATTAACAGAAAGAGGAAACATTTCTACATTTGAAACAGAATCAAAGATTTTCTGCCAAAATATTGTTGTTATTAAGTTTCATGCATTTGTTTTATTGCCACTTCCTGCTGATCTTATTTAAGGTCTCCTTTCCAGCAGGCATGTAATCAAAATCATATGAAGTGTTCCAACAGCTTGCTTGTCGTGGCTATTTATAGTAAATATTTACTGATAGATACTTTAAGAGAAAAAATAAAGTCCTACACATGACAATTATTTGGAAAATACTGATCAAATTCAGTTGGATCAACACTTCAGTATAGGATCTGAGGTTCAAGGCAGAATTAAATTGAGTCACAGTTTGCTTATTTTTAGCACCTACTTCATATTGCCTTACTATGAATCTACAGTGCAGTTGCATCCTAGCATGTCACAGAGATGTGAAGATGAGAGAGACATTTTTGCTGCATTGAGTTATCTCATTAGGTATGAAAAAAGTTCTCTATATGAACTCTCACCCTGGTGAGAGCAGTTGTCATTTGCTCAACTTATTTACAATCTATTCTAATAGACAGTGTAAAATGGGCCTTAGGTTCGATGACAGCAAAAGTTTTTGAAAAGCCATACTTTGGAGTTCGGACAGTTTGGAAATTCCACATCCTGCTAGAAAATAAAATGTGTGTGTTATTCAAAAGTTCAGTAACATACAATGGAAATTACCATGTATGGTGTTCAATAGTCTGCTGAACAGCTGGAATTTTAAGGCTGCAAGATTGTAAATTAAAGAGTGCCCAAGCAATTTTTCAAAGAAACACATTAATACAGCAAGCTTGTGACAGTGCCAAAGCCCCTTATTTTAGGGCTTTTCAGGACTTGCGCCTCTCATTTCATGATTAAATTGTCAGCTGAACGTATTTCATGCTAACTGTTTCAATGCACTAGAACTGTGATCAAGTTGATGATTTAAGAAGACATCACAACAGACTGCCTAAGTTGCAGGCAGCATGAGTACACATGCCTCCACAGATGAAGCTAACAAAGGTTTCATGTATTAGATACACTAATGTGAGGGTAACAGATACCAGTACAAAGAGCTCCAAAGAAACAGATACACTGCCAGAATCCGCATCATTAAAAAGAAGTGGTGCAACTCTATGGTTAACCTGTTACTCTGGTAACAGTACAAAGAATCCAAAAACGAGTCATATATGTAAATGTGCATGCAAACTGGTGAGCAGCTGTGTTGGTGAATCAACGAATTACAGGCAACAGAAAAGCCCATCTGTGAACACTGATGCATAAGGTATACGCTGATACAATAACAAGCAAAATAAACCACAGACAGCACAAACTGGGTAGTGAGAAAAAATACATCCTAATAATCCAGCACAGAAGATTTTCTGTGAAAAGGGCATGGTCCTAAGAGATTCTGAGATCTTTAGGTCGGCTTTGTTACTTGTGAACACATAGCCTGGATAAACAGGGAGACAAAGGCAGAATAAACCTCCTTATACCAATGACCTTTACTCAGCAGCAGCACTTTAGTTTTCCCAGGGTTGAAAATAAGGTAGCTTTAACACAGCCAGCTGGCAATATCATCCAAGCATTACTTCACGGGAGATGCTGAACTTTCAGGTTCTTCTGAGTAGAGAGAGACATGTCAGTATTTCACCAGCATACTGATGAGTCTCCTTTCTAAATTCTGAAGTGGTGGCTCTACAAGGCATCATATTAAACTCCCTGGGAGGCAGAATATGGACTTAAGGGTTGCTGCATTTCAAAACAGTTGATGATGACATACAGTTGTGCCAGTACCTGTTAAGCCCTTTCTCAGAAGTGCAGTGAAGAGCAAGAAGAATAGCTTCCAACATATCAGCAATGTCCCTCATTCACCAAAGCAATAAACCACAATCAAATGTTCCTTTAGACATTCAGCAGAAATGTGATGATGAGGCAACCTAGATCTGAGAGTGAAGAAATTAATGCACAACCAGCACACCTAGTACAAAACACAGAGGAAAGCCAAACTTGGCCCAGAACCTTGCCAAATGCCATTGACAGGCAAATTCAAACTATTCTGTACTTGTTTTTTCCAAATGGATGAAATCTTGGTATTACTGAAGTCAAAAGCAAAACTCTCCATTTAACAGTGCCTGTAATTCATCTGCAGGAAATGAACTGTCAGGCTTTCAAGCATTTTTCCTCTTGGGTAATACTTGAAACATTCATCAACTGGGCAGCAGGATCCCAGCATCTCTATTTAATTTTCCTCTTGGTAGATAAAGATTGCAGCAGCTTCCATGTTGCTGCATTTATCTACATTTTGAATAATAGAATAATAATCTTTCTACTTCCCCTATCAGGATGGCCTTTTTCCAGTCTGAGCTCTTCATGTTTCTTCATTTGCAGCTGTTAGTAAGCAAGAAGCTGCTTTGGATCGTTTGAGTATTCTACCACTTTCTACTTAAGAAACATGATTCTAGGAACAGACAAGTCAGCTGTCAAGAGATTATTTCACAGATGCACTTGGCATCATGTGAAGCCATTTTCAGCTGGCAATAGCTTGAATAAACATGTAATTCCACCACAGAAAAAAGCAGGCTTACGAAAAAGCAATGATGAAATCAAGAGTAAGCAATGTGCACTGCTGAACTGTTTTTTGATGCTCAGCATGCCCTTCCAGAACTCACTGCGTATCTCACTTCTGTTTAGCCCTAGAAGTCTGCACTCCTTTTATGAGGCCCCAAGCACAAGAGGCAAAAGGAGACTTAACAGACCAAGGCAGGGAATTACGTAAGGGTATCAACAACCTAAGCAAGTGGCACAGCAAGTATGTAGGTTTAGTGCCTTGTTTCGCCTATCAAACTCTGTATTTTATAGGTCAATAAAAATATTTCCTTGATTACACAGAGTTGGACATTCAGCTTTGCTGCTTATGTCAGCAATGTGCTTACGCTCCGTTTCTGTTGTGTTAACAAGTATGAGACTCACAAGCCTAGTAAGTGTAGACTTAGAGTAGAACACAGAGTATTTGATATTGAACAGTCTATTATCTTGCCAACTACAGTCTACACTACAGATCAAGTTTGGTTACAGACAGGTAACATTTCTCACAAGGATGTTTTATGAGCTGAAATATTTTCTGATCACTCTGTGTAGCTGGAAGAGAATAAGCAAGTTAATTATTTGTTACTTTCCAGGTTTATTTGTATTCAAGCAGCACCCAAACTGTGCAAGGTGTTTTACCTGGAATTTTTACTTGTGTTCTCCCAGAAGAGTTCCCAATCAAAGGAAACACAATAGAAGAAAGATCCAGCTTATAGAACATTCAATTAAGCACTTTTGCTTCAAATAAGAGGCTTATTCACAGTGCTGTAAGAAGAGACTGAAAATGCACGCTACACTGTGTGGATACCGAATCCATAGCTAATCCTATATAAATGCACCAAAGCGAATGTTCCAGAATTAACAATGTGCATTTTCTCTTGCACATCACATTCCATGAAGTATTTGTACTGTAAGCTGCTTGGAGCAGGGACCTGTCATTGTGAATTAGTCCATAAGAACTATGTACACTAGGGAACGCATTTAAGACTTTTTCTTCTTTTCGAAGTTCTAAAGTGCAGATTTGATTTTACAATTCTCCTATGAGTTAGCCGCTAAGGAAAAGAAAACAAAATCCCATTTTAAATAATGTAACTGATTACTTGGATTTTATTCTATTCTTTTTTTATTTATTTGTGATTTACATTGATGTAAATGATAGGACAGTAGTTTTTGGTGTTCACACCAAAAAATCTCCAGCCTCCTCCAGCTAGACTACCTGCATAATACCTGGAACATACAGAATCACATGTTCAAGACACATCTTGAGCTATATCTTACATTCACAATTTCTACAGTCATTAAGGGGTAAAAACATCTCTTAGATCAAAAGATTTTGTTGAATCAAATACTTGGTTGGGGACTACAGAAACAATAATGACTGGAAGGCCACATTTGGTGAACTTTGGGCTATATTTTTCTTTTTCTTAGAAAGTGAAGACAACGTAAGTACAAACTTACTTAAAACTCAAGAAGAGGAAGTTAAAATCTTCCAGATGCCAAAATTCATAACTAACTTGAAAACTGATCTTTGAGAACAAATAATAAAAGTCATTAAAACATCAACAAAATCTTTTATGCCCTTATTGTTCCTCCCATACTGCTGACC
>VYZW01014304.1:0-22953 GCA_013401315.1 Balaeniceps rex | reverse complement strand
ACTTATTTTCTGCCAAGGAAGCTAAACGGAAGTATGGTTCAGTGATCAGTACAACCTGCCACTCAAGGGAGAGGACTTAATTTTTCTACACTGTCACTTTCAGTGTAGCCACGGATGAATGGTAATTTAGGGACTGCAAAACCAGTTAGGATTTGCAGTACACTGCTACCCATAGCCCTGAGGTAAGCATATAGGCTCTGTTGCAGTATCTGATAAGCTGGATGCCCAAAATGCTATTGAGTGGGAATACAGCCAAGAAACCCCATAGGCAGTGCTGGGAGGGAGGCAGCGCTATTGTGGTTAGTTATTTAGTAACTCAGCTCTATTAAAGCCTGACTTCTGAGCCTGCTTGAAGGCCACGGAGCTTTAGTAATGAAAATGGAGTCAGTTAGAAAGCTGAGGGATCTCCATAGTTAGACAGCAACTGAGCAGAGGTATTGAGAGTCTACAATTGGACTTGAGTAGCTATAAGGTTACATGAGTAGGATACAAGTGTTTATGTTTTTCCTAAACAAAAAAAAAAAGAAAGGACAAAAAAAGAAAGGATTATAGGGTAAAATTCAGGTATGCAGGAGTATCTCAGACATCTGTGTGGTGCTAATAATATAAGAGAACAGTAAGAACAGAGTTACTTCCTAAGGGAAGACAAGCAGGGAGCCAAGGATAGCCACAGCACTGGGCAGTCTACAAGCTTAACTTCAGGACACAGTTCCACAGCACCGGAGCCAGGCAAGGAGAGCACAGCAGTGGCAGCAGCTGCTGCTCCCATTAGTAGCATCAAGCAAAAGCAAGGCAACAAGTCAGGTCTGATATCAAATTCAAACACCATAAGAACAGGAAAAGAAACAAGAACCTACAACATGGCTTAAGCTAAAACTGAAGGCCCAGGATGGAGCCTATATGGGGCTCCTGGGCTTATGGCTGGAGGGCACATGGATGGAGGTCCCAGGTGAGGCTGTTCAGGGCAATTAAAGGCTGTTAAAGACCTTTACAATGTGGGAGGTATGGGCAATCCACCCACACCTTTTGGGGGTGGCAGCTGGAGGACAGATGGGTCAGCCTAGAGCATCTAAATGGCATTACATGCCTGCATTTAGGCCACTGAACCCCACCTGCAGTGACTAATTGCAGTATGAGTATTACAGCACTTCCTTACTCTGTATTAGTATTCTGAGAATAAGTAAATTAGGCTGAGGAACTCAGCAATTATGGCATGGGAAGCTGCAGGAGCATCTTAATTTGGAGTTGGATAGGGTGGGGTTTCCAGAAAGAAAATTGACAGTTAAGAAAATTCATCTGCATTTGATTGGAATGAACTCTTAAATTGTTTCTAATTTTCACAAGCCAAAAATAAAATAGATTATTTTTATATTAATGGTTTTATTTTTTTTCTAACTCCAGTTAGGGAAAAATTTATATTAATACTTTTTGATGAAGAATTTCCGATTGACTGTACTGTTGAATATGAGACACTTAAGAAATTGAGTCAAGAAATATGTCAGATCCTTTTCTTCAAAGAGTTATTGTTTTGGAAAAAAATGCAATAAACAGAAGCATGCTAGACCAGCTGAGCTTTAATAGAGGTTTTGGTGCAGATTATATAATAAATTCTTAAAATGTGGATGCAGTAACTGTTCTTTATTTCCCTTTTTATGAATTTAAAAATGCCTTTCTGGTGTCTTAGTAAACTAGCTGTGGTGTTTTTTTCTGTTTATTGGGTTTGCTGGTTTGGGCTAGGGCATCAAACCAAGTTGTGAGTTTGCTTAGAGGTAAAAGGTTTAATTTAGTCAGTTCCTTATACCTTGCCCAAACACACTGCATACGAAGACTAGCACTTGGGATTTATCTGTGTCATCATTAAGGTAGAGAGAATGCATTAAGAAAAGCTGGTACACTGACTATTGAGATTCTTGATGTATTTTGTGAAGAACATAAAATCTGCTATATCTTTGCTTTTCGTCAGCACTGACTGTGAGTTTAGATTCTTTCTCTGTTTACAAAATCTTGGGGGGAAAAAAGCTGCCATTCCTCATTATTTATAACTACCTAACTAATTTTTGCTGCTATTAGTAATTCTTTGAATTTGATTTAGAGGTGGTAATTGGTATTTAATTCAGGTGTTTGAGGTGTGATTGGTCAGAAGTCATATAGTAGGAGTTCTCTTTGGTGTGAGATGAATAACTAGAGGTGGTTTTGATTAAGCGTGGGCTTAAAACCTATCCTGGAGAGTAGAGAAAGAATGACTATCACAGACTTTTAAAGTATCTTCTGAACCTTTTAATTTCTTGATTGCTAAGGTCTGCTCTAGGCACCTTTCCTACAGAGCAAGTAAGGCTATGTGCATGTATAGCTTGAAATACAATCGGGGCATTCTTGCCAGGCATGTAAAGCTGCAAAATGGCCAGCCTGCCTTACACAGACACCAACACCTGCTTCTGCACTTTGGTATGGGGTGCAAGCTAGGGTTTGGTCAGAGAATGGGGAAGGTTCCATGCTTGATTTTTTTTTTTCTCCTGATCAGCAAAGGATTATTTCCTAAAGTAGTTCAAAGTTAGAATTCTGATACAATTCAATTGCAGTGATTAAGTCTACCTATAATGTCAGGGATAAAGCAGTGTATTTCCATTGCTCAATCTCAAAGTGAAATGACAACAGAATGAGAAATATAATGATGACAGAATGAAGAATATGTATCATTTATTATCAGGATCTGTGTTGTCTCAGTTCCTGATTGGTTTCTTTTTTCTAAGGGAATAGTTAATGTGTGATATTCTGATTTTTAATGATGGCTAATATAGAGCTAGGGTCTAGAGTAAAGCTGTTATTTAAACTGTTTTAATTTATTATGAATATGTAAAATAACTAAAGTACTTGATGTGCACTGTATCGTTAGAATTTGTGTCTAACTCTTTTTAATCTGATTAGTTATTTTATATGAGAGTAGATTCAGATGATTGGAGTAGAAATGCCAAGAGGTAGATTTAATGTCTTTATTTTAGAGAGAATCAGTTAATCCAATTTCCCAGAACATATACTAGTTCTGTCAGTTGTGAATCTTTTTCAAGACGACTTGAGTTTCACTCTGCTTACTCTGAACACCTTTTTCTACTGGAATCTGAGAATTATGTAATCATTATGATTTTTTTTTTTTAAATTAACTAATTTTACAAAAAAAAAGCACCAAAAATAGTCACACACACAATCAGTTATTGGAAAATATATAGAAATATACAGATATGACTATTTTGAAATACTGTTATGATTCTGAGGACTAGTACAGCTTTAGAATTCTTTAATGCAAATAATTAAATTCAATTTAAATAAGTTTTATTGAAATTTGTTTTGAAAGACCATCAAATATCCCATATGAAAAATACATAGTTTTTATTTTTGTTTCCAAAACAGCAACCCTAGCCCCTACCCTGAAAAGCACGCAGAGATAACGTACGGTACATGTATAGCTTGTAGTACTTCCCACTAGGGAAGTAACTTGCTGCCTTCCTACAGCAGGGTTTTTTCCAGGACTTCAAAGATGCTTTACAGAATTACTGAGTGAATCCTTGCCAGACAGTTTGGTGTGGGGAAGCCATATCGTTATTTTACAGATTGGCCAAGAGTTTCTTTATACTTAAAACTGAAGTAGGGTGAAGTTAAGGAGGTCGCTTGGAACTATTGTGAGATAACTCCATGGATAGAAAAGTGCAGATAGACTTGTTCAAATTTTATAGTTGGCCACAAAGACAGAAGCACAACTAACATCCCTTGTCTTACATTGCAGCCTGTAAAGCATCTATCCTACAGTCTTACGCTTATCTAATGTATCCAATCTAATTCATAGCACTGTTAGTTAATATGAAGTACCTCACGAATCTGCATCCTATTGTATCACAACACAATGACATCAGGGTGTAGTCTCATTTGATATACCTGCATATCTCTAAGTGTTGTTAACAAAAGTTATACATGTGGATCAAATGCATTTTATAGCAGGTGATTCATCACTTTCCCTCTGTCTGTTCATTTCAAAACCCATTTTCCTGGTTTCAGCTGGGTTAGAGTTACTTTTCTTCCTAGTAGCTGGCATAGTGCTGTGTTTTGGATTTAGTATGAGAAGAATGCTGATAACACACTGATGTTTTGGTTGTTGCTAAGCAGTGCTTACACTAGTCAAGGACTTTCTTTTTCAGCTTCCCATGCTCTGCCAGGTGCACAAGAAGCTGGGAGGGGGCACAGCCCAAGATAGTTGATCCAAATTGACCAAAGGGCTATTCCATACCATATGATGTCATGCTCAGTATATAAACTGGGGGGGAGTTAGCTGGGGGGCAGCGATCGCTGCTCGGGGACTGGCTGGGTGTTGGTCGGTGGGTGGTGAGCGGTTGCATCACTTGTTTTCTTTTCCCTGGGTTTTGTTTGTCTCTCTTGTTCTCCTTTTCATTACTATTATTATTATTACTACTATTATTATTATTATTATTTTATTTCAATTATTAAACTGTTCTTATCTCAACCCGTGGGTTTTCTTACTCTTGCCCTTCCGATTCTCTCCCCCATCCCACCGGGGAGGGAGGGTGAGCAAGCGGCTGTGTGGTGCTTAGCTGCCGACTGGGGCTAAACCACGACACCCATGTACTGTTATCCTGCTGAGTCTCTAGATTAGAACAAAACCCAGGCTTGGAAGTTGGGATATTATTTATACCTTTATTTGTTCTAAATATGCTTCCTTATATTCATTTTAAGAATACAACAAAACCTCATGCTCTCTTCTTATCTTCTGTTTGAATGACACTGTCCAGTTAATTAGTATAACTTTATCAAGTTGTCTAAGAGCTCCTTGGCCTACATAAAAAATGTCCACTTGGAAAATGCCCTTGAATTCAGCAGACAGCGCATGATGTATGAAATAGAGTAAAACCAAACAAACTTTCTGAGCAGAAGTGGAGAGGATTTATGATTCAAACTTCCTTCTGCAGGAGTGCATGATTGGTGGATTTGGACCGTTAGAAGTTATTTGTATTGCAGTGAAATCTGAAGATCTCAGGAGATACTGTATTCAGAGCCAGCTCTTTCACTGGATATGTTAGGAAGGTGAACAGAGAGGTGAAGTTCCTGCAGTTCATGCAATAAATTAATAGCCAAGTTGGTATTTTGGATGCATGTCTTGTTAGGGAGTGTCTGTATTGACTGGGGAAAATACAAATGAAAATGTAAGGACTGAGATCCATTTCACTCTGGTGGAAGCTGCCCAGGAATTTGGAGGAAAACAACTGATGTGGAAGAAATAGAGGCAAGAGAGACAAGAAAGAGGAACTTGAAAATGATAATTAAAAAACATTTTAATTTATTAGTAAATACTGTTCTAAGTAGGGAAATCAGCAAATTTCTTAGATCTTTTGCCCATAGCTTGACAAACACTACAGAGAGGCTTCATTTATAAAATGAAAATCCAGGTTCAGTTTGAAAACCCAGTTCCTCTCAGACTGGATATTCGTATTCCAGTTTCCAGTTCAAGCCTGTTTCTAACACATTTTTTCTGATAAAACACAGAGGTGCTGACAGTTGAAGTGGTTACACATCAAGTCACATTTTGTTTAATTCCTACCTAAAATAATCTTTCTTTTTCTTTTTTTTTCCTCCAGATTTAATTAGAGAGTCTTAATACTAAAACACTCTGGTCTGCTGAAACATTTGATTAATTTTGTGTGGTTTCAGTTTTTTAATGAAACCCTGAAAGCAGCCAAGAAGCTTTACACAGTTCCACTGAACATAGCTGTGAATTATTACTGGGGTAACACTCCCAGGAAATAAGTACAGTATCCAGTCTCAGTGGAAGGTTTCTGCCTGATTGGTTTTCCAGTCACAACTTCTTACTCCTTATGCTACAGAGGCTGGGATTCCTGTGAGGATGCTGGACTCAGTCTAAGTGAAGGGCAAATATTTACAGTGCCCAGACAGCTTTCTATTCGGCTGTAAAGATGGGTGACCATGGCACAGGGCTTTGAGAGAAGATTTAAGTGAAGAAGAAAATACCAGTGAATCTGACTAACATGGATGGGAGTAAATGTTGAAATTTGCAGACAAATACACAGCTTTTGAAAACATCATAGTAAATTATGGGAAGGGTTGGCTTGAAGAAACCCAAGACACCATCTAGTCTATACCTTTCACCAAGGCAAGATAACTTCTACCAAGCTTTTCCTGATAAACATTCCTGTAATATGTTCAAAATCCTTCAGTGCTAAAGCAATATATCACAGTTCTCCACTGTCCTCACTGCACAAGTTTTTTTAGTGTCTAGCCTGAATTTCCCTTGCTGAATGTTAAGCCCGTTATTCCTCCTTCTGCCCTCAGAGGGTAAACAATTTATTGACTCCTTCTCTTCCTCTTTGTATCTTGTATATAGAGACTTAGAATCAGAATCATAGAAAAGAGCTATTTTGGAGAATATACAATCTTAATTCTTTCAGTCTTTTTATTAGATGTTTCAGTAGACCTATGATTATGTGACATCTTCCTGGGTCTCTGGTAGTTCTTATCATTCTCTTATGGACATTCTGTGGTTGATTTGAAACTTTCTTCAAATGCAGTGCTCATGTTATATTCCAACTGAGGCACTATCAGGCTGGAGAGAGGAATTGCTTCATGTATCTTACCTATGACGCTTACTTTGTGTTTCCTAATACGATGTTTGCTTTTGAGCGGTGATATTATAATGGTGATTTCAATTTGTGATCTATCATAACTCTTGGTATCCTTATCTGGAAAATTGGTGCTTATTGCATTGTTCCCCCCTCTTGGTTCTTTTGGGTTTTGATGTTTGTTTGTTTTTTTTTTGTTTTTTTTTTTTTAGTTGATTATTCCTAACTGTAATGCTTTGCATTTATCCTCACCGAGGAGTTGCACCTGTTTATTTCAGACCTTTTCTTCAATTTCTCAAGATCATTGGGTATTCCAATACCATTCCCCAAGTGCTCATAGGTTTTTCTGTTATCACATTCCATGTTTCTATTTAATTAATTAACAGCGTTTGGATTTTCTTCCTAAATTTTGGTTTTCTTTGTTATTTACAGAAAAACAGAAACAGACCTCTAAAAATATATGTGCATGCATTTGCATGTGCTGTTACATTTAAAATACTGCCTTGTGTCTGGCAATATTTAGTACAAATGGGAATGTTCAGAAAAATATGTAGGAGCAGATGGAAAAAACAGTTTGGAAAACTCTGAAGGGAAGAGTGAACCAGTAGAGTCTTTGAGTTCCACATATGATAATATTCTCCCATAGGTAGAAACCTGGAGAAAGTTAAGATGGTCCACCATCTTTCCTCATCTAGGTAACTGTTAAATACAAGAAACCTGGGGAGCTAGCTCAAAGTTCACCTGCTCTTTGGTAGGTGTCAATAGGCACAGAAAGGAAAGAGTGATAAGAAATAGCAGTTTACTTGCTCTTGGTACAAGGGAATGATATAAAATTTCCATAAAAGATATTCAACTTTATTACTGAGTTATTGGTCTGAAACTTGCTGTGTAAATCATTCTGAGGCATTATGTGAGGAGTGAGAGGTATATCTTTTTTCAGAAGCATGTCGTGCTGCTTTTCATTTACTAAGTTGCTAATATTCATGTGACAAGAGTAATGGTAGTTGACTATTTTTGAAGGGCTATGTGCAGAGATAATTCTTCTCAGCATGATACTAGTGGTGTGCATTGGGAGGGAACTCCTGCTTTGCTTAGATATTATGCCTGGCATTTGACTATTCTTGTTCCAAAATAGGAATGCCAAATAAAGCTGGATTCCAAAATGCTTCAACTCCCCTGAGCAAAGCAGTATTTACAAGGACAAAAATAGATTTAACATCCTATCACCAGCCTTTTAATGCATGTTTTAAATACTAGGAACTCTTTTCAGGGGGAAGGAGTAGGGAGAGTAGTAGTTATGTATAAATAAAATGCCTGAGCTGTAAATAACAGAAGAGATCAGAGGTGGAAAATCATGCTTTTTGGATAGCCTGTGATGAGACCTAAAAACTCCTTGAAAATATGATTTTAAAAAACAGTTGTCTTCATTCTCTTTTTCATTTAAAGAATTTTAAGATTAAATGCTTAATTGAGATCAGGTTGCCAGTGGTACAGTTATGCTCTTTAATTATATACTGTTGCTTCTAGATGACCTTGAAATTTATTGACATAGAATTACCAGTCCCTGGCTTTTTCCATCTTTTGCATTTTTGCAACACCATGAAATTTTTCCTACTCTACACAGACCCACCTGGCATCTCATCCGTGACCACAAATCAATTAAATGGTCTTGCCAGGATTGCAGAATTTTATAGTTGCCATTTACAGCAGGCTGTGGAGAAAGCTTCGTAAAATGGGATATGGTAGGAAACACCACCCTTTTGGGAGTCAGGCCAGCCTGTATGAGAAACTGAGAGCTGAAAAATCATCACTGAGAAATAAGCATAACTGAGGAAAGGAACCTGGGTATATAGTGTGTATGTGTCTATGAGCAAGAGAGTAGTGGAAAAATTTCAACTGACCAGCTCTAGAAGTCACCAAAAAAGGACTTCAGAAAATAATTTAGATTTTAAAAAATTCTTCACTTATATTTGAAATGAATTTGAAACTTGAAAATGTTTGATATTATCGGGGATGGGGGGGCTCTAAAACCATGAAGACAATGCTGTCATTCTGGTTGTAAGCATAGAGCACTTGCAATCTGAGAAGTTAATGTCGTCTGTCTGACTAAGGGCAAGGGCCAAAACCTCTGAGTCTAGCATCATGGTGAGTGTCTTCACCCAGAAACTATGGACTTCCTTTTCCTTAGGACCTTTTTCATTTTGTATAAATGTAAGTTTGAGTTGGTCATTCAGGGACCACGACACAGCTTCTTATGCTATGGGTTTGAATTTAATCCTGAACCTCAGAAGTCTTTTCTGATAAAATTTTCATGAAAATTTAGTATCTGTTTCAACAAAGTAATATTTTTCTATTGAAAATCCATTTCTTTATATAATTCCTAACCATTGTTATTCATCTACTGCTGAAACAGAACTGATACCCTTTGTGCTATCAAAAAACCTCCGTCCTCTAATCCAAAGCAGGTACGCAGAGATTTCCCAGAACCAAAGAACAGCAAAACTCATCAAAAGAGAGATGCTAGAAGTTCTTGAAAACACATCAAATATCCACGATAGTCTTTATAAAGGGAATTTGTGTAAAATCGTTTCAATAACTGTAGTATTTTCAGAAATTAGGCTTTATAAAAATCAAAAGAAACAGTGTAATGTCAATTTACCTGGATTTGAAGGGAACTGAGTGGAACAAATACAAGAAGTGTTATTGACTCTAATTGCTTCGTTTAATTAGTATAAGCCTCAAACTTCCAATAATACACTATCTGATCTCCCTCCTTCATTGCAACGGTTGATACTGTTCTGTTTTCATAGGTATTGCTAATGCATATGGAATGTTTTGAAATATAGTCTGCCTTCATTGCCCACTGAGATGTCATTTAAGAGGGAATTAACAAAGGTTAGGAACTAACATAGGTTCCTGGCCAGCAGTTGCTGGTAGAGGAGGGAATAGAAACTTCTCAAGTGACAAATACTAAAATGGGTGAAACAAATGCTTTCGGAGTAGGGTCAGATGGGAGTGTTCTTGTGTGGAAGAATCAAGTGACAGAAATATACACATATACATCTTTGGATAAGAGTGCTGCGAACAGCGTCTTGGAGGATTTTGACAATTAAAACAGAAAGCGTGACTGGAAGCAGTAACCACATCTGAGTTGCTCATTCCCTGAAGGGGAATTTGCTAAGACTGGCAGCAGAGCTGCCTGAGTGGAGGGTTTGCGTCTTTTCATTCACTCTGCTTCTCAGATCTCCGTGACCCTCAGGGACTGATGCAAGGCTTGTTCACTTGGTTTAGTCTTCCTCAAAGTTTCCTTCTCCCCTGACAGTTTCTTATACGTTTCTGGTGGTGTCCAGCACAGATTTTTTTTTTGATATGGTGATAGTTATTCATGCTGCATGCTAGATAGCTCTGAATAATTTCTGCCTGTTAACTTTTGTCTACTCCCACAGTAATAAGCACTTTTTAATGGAGTCATTAAATAAACCTGTAAAGTTCCTTGTATAACACTTTAGGACTGCTTCGTCTGGACCTTCAGAAGGCTAAAAACTCTAGTTATAGTTTACAGTATGGGGAAAAGCAACTGTCTGAAGTGTAGGAAGCCTTGCTTTAGCATATTGAAATAACTAAAACAAAAGTAACGTTTAAAACATCTTTTTTAAGCAGAGGTTATATACTGGGAGCACTCTAATATTGCAGAGGACAACTGCCACAATCTAGGCAAAGTCTGTCCTTCCATTCTTCCCAAGAATAAGAAATGAATTGTCCTTATTTAGATAAATGTTGCAGAGTTGTCAGTTCATTTTAAATAAAAAAATATTCTGTCACTTAGATTATGTTTTTCTTAGGCCTTTGCTAATTTTTCTGTAGTTAGCATGTGTAGCTGTGCACATACGTGACTTCTGACCAAACCAGATCTTCTCAAAAAATACTGCTTCATTGTTGTTTAAGGCACACAATATTAGGACTTTTATGGACCACAAAGCTGAGTCCTAGCCTTTTATTTTAAAAAAAAAAAAAAAGGGGGGGGGGGGGGGGGGGGGGGAGGGTTCTTTTAACAACCACCAGCATTTTTGACATTTGAAACTTTTTCCTTTTTTTTTTTTTTTAATTAAGCTCAAAACATTCAGCAGTTTTGAGCCAAATACAAAATTTGGGATTATCCAAGTCTGCATACAAGTCTGCTTATAAACTCTTGTACTGTAATCACTCTTTCTAGTTCTCAGCTTTTCTACAAGGTGTTGAGATGCATCTGTGCTGCATGACTTAGTGTTGTCATGTCTTCTTTTGGGCTTTTGTCTTGAAGGGAGAAGCTGATGAGGGAGAGGAAGTGCATCATGGAAGCCAAATGGGGGGACTTTTCTTTGGTAAACCTTCATTATTCTTGAAGAAATTGGGTGAGGGGAAGCAGCTGGCTTTGTGTGGAGAGAATGATAGTGTAAAAGGGAGTCAGAAACAGCACCTCAGCACAAGGAGTCTCTTTTTGTGAGGATCTCCTCATATACAGGTACTATAAACATCATCAAGTAGTGTGAAGAGTTGAGGCTGTCCCTCTTGTCTCTGCATGAAGCCAACTCTGCCCTGCTCTGGGTTTGCACAGGGGGCACGGAGTTGCGTTCAGCATTTATTGGGCTTTGCTTTGGAAGTGATGTGATTTACAAAAAGCTCTTCTACACTCTCCTTCAGAGCTGTGAGGGATGTGCAGCCTCCCCAGGGACCTGCTGTAGGCTCAGCACACTTAGGGGCTGGGTGGCGGGGAGCTTCCCACTGCTTTGGGGGATCAGGCAGGAGAGTGAGTGTTCTGGCTAAAGGTGATAAATGTAACCATGTAGCATCCTTTTGCCAGACTAACTAATGACTGTACATTAATATGCATGGGGTAGTCCTGACTTCCTCTTAGAGGTTTTTTTTTAATCTGATTTTGCTTTTTTTTAATGCTGTGATTACTGGTTCTAATCCAGTTCCTGATGAGGTGGAGTATTAGATTGAGTTCTGACATCTGAAAATAAGACTAAACCCCTGTAATATTTATGGCAGTGCAGAATAATGAAAGCATACCAGGCAGCGAATCAGGGAGATCTGGCAACACTTGGATCTGGAAGACTGGCCTTTTTATGTGACACTGGTAGAAATACGGATTACTTTTGGCTACTTGGGTGAAGGCTTCCAGTTGCAACTTCACTGAATTGTCATGGTTACCCCTTACAGTTTGAAAACAAATTTGGAAGCCTACCTTATTCCTGAAAAACAAACCCAAATTTCTCACAAGAAATAAGGTCCAGATTTTAAATGTATGTAATACGAAAAGCCAGTTTTCCAAAGCCCAGAAAGCCCTATTTATAGATAAATCCTTCACTCTTCGAAAGAGCCTGGCCTCAGGTCTGGCTGCAGAATGCATTAGAAAATCCCAGCTAGGACATAAAGTACATTTTGCTCCCAACTGCTGTGCAGAAGGCACCCATATGTAGCCACAGTGCATCTGAGGAGTAGCCTTAATGTTCATATGGGTACAGTTAAATACACAGTGATATTCTTCAGCTCATGAGCAGAAATCTGGCTGGAGAGCCTTTCTTTATAATCATAAAATACAGGAGAAAGCCTAGCCATTTAAAGCCCAAATATTTGGCACCTCCAGTCTCAGTGCTGCTCCTCCACAGCCATGCTGGCTTTTAACTTCCTCTTTTTATTAAACTATTAAATTGGGAATTTTTATTACTCCCAATTTAGCACTTCTAATAAAAAGTTACAGTTAAAAGCCTCTGTGGGTACTGAAACTTGCAGCTGTGATTGCTCTTGATGGAAATAAAGACAAACTCAGCTTTTAAAGCCTGCCTCTGTCAGGTGGTGGCTCCAAATCACAGGGAGCTTGGTGGGATAGCAGCTGGGAAGGAATTACAGCAGCGGGAGGGGGATGAGGAGAAAGGAGAGAAGGTGGCAGCAGAAGAGAAATATTAATTATGTGTTTGTGGTGCAGCTATAGTTACAGTATGAAAATACCTCAAAGTTTGGAAATTATCAAAAGCCACTCACTGCTTTAATACAGTACTTATTTAAACATGACATCAGTATTCAGTAGTAGTGGCTTGAACCTCATTGGAGACTTTGAATAATTTTACCATTGATGTAAAGTTCTGCAGTATACAGTGGTCCTGGCTAGTGTATATCTCAGAAAAATTGTAGCAGCAGGGTGAGGTAACATGTTGCTACAAATGCTGGAAAGTGGATATTTGAGACTGTTGCTAGCTGTAAAGGGCATCTTGACCTCTTGAACTGGGGATTCAAAGCCACAAAAAAAGAAATGCCAATAGAAAGAAACTTTTATATCCAGCTTCCTAAACTGATGTAATTATCTTTTTTAACATAGGAAAAAAAATATTTAAAAGTGTAAGAATATATTTTTAAACTGTGTTTGTGCTGGAAATCAATCTTTTCATTAGAAAAAAAACACGGAGATGGAAGCTCTGATATAATGATCTAAAGTTTTCTGTCTTAAGTCAGACTTTTTTACAGTCCCTTTTTCTTTCTGTAAGTATAATATGTGGGAGGAAGATAGAACCATATTTTCAATTACTAAAGTTGAATTCAGAGTTACCTGACTGGACTGCAGGAGTCAGTCCTGGGATGAAAGGAATATTACAAGCATGAACAGTGTTTCCTGCAGGGCCTTGGAAATCTCGAGGAATACTGCTCTTCTCTGCTGACTGCTTTTCCCTCTGCCTAGGAAATGAGGCTGCTTCCCTAGAGGGAGGTTATATGGCTTGTGATTTAATTTGTGCTTTGTTCCAAAACAAAAACTGGAACTGTAGACCTCTAAAATAAAAAGCATAATAGCATAAAACTGCCCACTCTCATTATATATTTGAGGACCAGAGCTATAGCAACTGAGCAGTTGGTCAGATGTCTCATAGTATACAAAGCACTGCTGAACACTTGAGGAGGAAATATTCTTTCATTGAAGACAAAACTCCCTTTGACTTCTGCTGGAGCTGTATTTCATGCTTATGATCTGATGGTGCACTCAGTTATGTCAGAGAACAGGTCAGCCTATCCAGATCCACTTTCAGAAAAGCTCCTCAGATTGCACCTTTCAGCAATGTGACTGAGTTAAATTTAGCTCCACTGATTTTGCTGAAATTGTCTTGAATATAACTGTGCTGAAATTAGATGATAAACTATGGGGGTTCCTGAGTCTGAACAACTTTTGGTACTATCTTTCCTCTGTTCTCCCATCTCTTCTTCATATTATGTGAACATGAGGCAATGTTTTTCAGTCTACCTGAAGCCAAAGCCAGCATGCACACAAAGTATTCGGGCAACTTTGAGTGCCTCTTAGGCCAGCAGATTTTAAGTGATGGCAAGCATCAGCCTTCAGCAGTAATGCAAATCTGGGGCAGTTGAGGAAATGACTGTGCTCCCATCTCCCCCCTCTCTTGGAAGCTACCACTGCTGCACCTGATGGCAGGAGAAAGTGGGTGTCCACTAAGCTGTCCCAGTTTAGTCCTGTGCTTTAATGCATACCTTTTCTGTCAGTGGTGTATGCTAAGACATTTCTCACACTCAGTCAATATTTGTGTTTATCTCTGAATCTCCATCCATTTTGAATAACTCATATTAGCTGGTGTTCAGGAAAGAGGCATATCAGTTAAAAATGATTGTTTTATTACACCACCATTCTATTAGTTCAGCTGATCTACAACGCAGACTAACCAGTTTTTCAAAAGGCAGAAAAAGTTGCATTACTCTGGCCAGCATTTAGCTATACAGCAGTGACTCAAGCATGCTTCTGGTGGGTGAGGAAAATATAATTGCGATGAATGAGAACAGTGTAGAAGTGAACAAATATTTTGATGTGACCCAGTGAAAAGTTAAAGAAGATTATTCTGATGCAGGGAAAGGGAGAGAGGAAGATGCCTTTATGATTGCACTAATCAACCATACTGACTGTTTATATTTCTCCAGGGCTAGAATCTGGGTGGGGGGACACACACGACTGATTCTTATGAATATTTAATATATACATTTTTTAAATGTTTAATCAACTCAGTGAATTAAGGAGTCTTGCAATGAACAGATGAAGTATTAGACTCTGTGGAGTGAAGACAAGCATTTAAATTAAGAAAACAGCATGATAAGATTGCTCAAGCTGAGTCCAAGAACCCTTGATCTAGAGATTTAATGGATGGAAGGGAAGACAAGCAGGAATATAGAAAAAGATCCTATTAGTGCCCTGGGGTTATCTGAGGAAAAAGGACTTTTCAGTGTGAGAAATTAATTTAAAAATGTTTACTTTTCATCCAGATATTTTATGAGGAACCCTATGGCAAAGTGCAGAAGGAATAGGAGATATAAAAATAGGGAAGGAAGATGCAGTATTTTAGAGGCTCTTTTCCAGGATTTTTTCACATTCCTGTGCAGTGTACCTTTCTGCCTTTTGTAAAAGGAGATCAAAGCTGTAGGAGAAGCATAAGCTAACGAAAGGCATCTGGGCCTTGGGATAAAAGGAATAAGTGTCTGAAAAAGGAGGACAAGTGTATAGTTATTCCTCCTGTGAGATCTAAAGTGAAATTGGAGAAACAAGAACACAACCTGCACCAATCTACCTCTCTTACACCAACAGGAGTGGAGATCTGAAGCAGTGGGCAGGACACACATAGATATATTGTTAAACAATATAATGCTGCTGTTGTGCAATTGAAAGAAAATGGCCACAAATTTTCAATATGTGTACTATTTAAGAATGAATGCGATCAACTTTTTGATTGAAAACTAACTGAAATGCAATCAGAGTGATTCATGGAAGGCAAAAAGCTTTTAATTTTTTGTCTGTCTTAAAACATAGGTTTTGGTTATTAATGTAGATTTATAGGGCTACCGTATCAAAACATTTCTAAGCTTATGTAATAGGTAGCAAGGTCTCTGAAAGGTCATTTTCAAAAAGCTGGGACTTGATGTGTGTCACTTTAAAATAGTGCTACTATATCATTAAAGCTGAAATTTTGAGGAAGTATTAGTTTTTACTCTCTTACCTATTTCTGGACTTTATGTATAAGTAACATAGGCACTATCACAAGGGCTGGCCAGGTCCCTGGACCATGCTGCTGGTCAGACAAATATGCTGAGCAGCAGACAAATATTTCTTTCAGAAACTCTCAGAAATTCACAGTGTTGAGAATAATTATGGATATGTGTATTCTGATTCACAGTAGAGAATTAATTTTTTGCAATAATATCACTTCACCTTTTACCCAAGATTAAAAGGAAAGTTGTTCGTGATCTACCTTGTGATCCATGACCTTAGCTCTGCCTGTAAACCCATGATCTCTTGGTCTCATTGCCACCCTTCAGCACTGAGGTCCATGCCAACTTTGTGCTCCTCAGCATTCATTTTTGTGGGATTGTTTTTTTTAATAAGAAAAGATGAATAGAAGGACATCTTTGTCCCTTCTGCTCTACATGTGTCTGTATGTAGTGCACTGTGTAGTCTGTTCTTTACTTCTCTGGAGTTCTTCATATTCTCTTCATCGTCCTTCCTTTCCTCCTTTCTTCTTCCTTGACTGGTATTTCTTTCATCTGTGCTTGAAACCCTTCGCTTTTTCAATCTCTCTTGTGTGGTAGAGACTAGGACTTAATGACCAAGGTGGAGAGAAGCCTTCAGCCCCTGCGGTGGCCCGGGTGCATTTCATATTACTTCCTGGTCTGTTATTGAAACAGCTTAATATTTCTCTACGTGTATTGGGCACTGCATCACTGTGCAGCAGTGTCCTGATGGCCAGGTTCATAACAGTGCCATTTCCACTAAGCTGCATTCTTTTAGAACCAACAGTGTATATGAATAAGCTGAGAAATTATTTGCTATATGGCCCTATATTTTTTTAATCTAAATCTTACCTACTGTTTTGTTCCCTGATCACTTGCTGTTAAGCTGGTCTGGAATTTCTTACACCATCCGTACTGTGAATGTGATAAAATTATTTAGATCCTTTCAAATACTTTGTTTAGACGTGCCAAGTTCATTAAAACATAGCTTAAATAATTGGTACACTTGATGAACATACAAAAAATAATTTTTTAATATCTAGTTCAGCCCTTTGCTGTCTTTAACGCTGAACATTTATTCTTTCTTTGCTGTCTTTTAAACTGTCCATTTTCTGTGTAAGAGTGATGGTCAGATGGTGCAGAATTAGCACAAGCAGCATGGTTGCTATCTACATGAACCACGTCCTCGCGCAGGAGGAAGATAAGCCATGTTAAAGGGGTATGTCAGGAGTCCCTGCCAGCTTCAGGATGCAATGTTCATGCCAGAGCTCACTGAAGGAATTCTGAATTTGCAGCTCAATCTCCTGAGGAATTCACTTTCCTTCTGTCACTCATTTTTCTGTGTTTATGTTCTACAAATATTCTAGTAAATGAAGCCATGCTTACTGAAATTTTATAGAATATTTCCAGGAAGTCATCTTCTCAGCTCATCAAATCTTGGAAGTGTCTTGTGCTCTTTATTTGTCCAAGTAAATTTCTGAGACAGAAATCTTAAAACAATGTCCTGGTTTGTTTTGAATTTAAAACAAACATAAGGAAAAGTCTGTTCCTGGGAAAGATGCAAATGGAAAGTGACAGCATCTGATAAATAGGTTATATTGAAATATTTGCACAAAAGCTTCTCTGGGAGCTGGGTACAACTTATTCATGGACACATGGAACAAAGACAGGACACTAACTCATGACTTGACTTTCAGATAATCCCTTGGAGATTCATACCAAAATATTTAACTTTTTCAGGCAGAAGTAAAGGATAGTGTGGAGAGGTTGAAACAGCAATTTCACTTCTCCTGTCTTCCAGGCTGGTCTCTTTATTCCTTTCCCTCTGGTCTCTAATATCCCATTTGACCAATTAGACACAACAGCACAGTCAGATTTAAAGGACTAAATGGCAGTACGAATGCCTCAAGCCCAGCTGAGAGGTTTGTGCATCACTCTTCCATCCTGGGAGGAGAACAACTAGAAAAATCCTGTCTCCAGCATGCAGTGTCCTAGTTCTGCTGTCTTCATATAGGGAATGCTACAAACCTGTCTTACATTAGAGCAGATTGCTGCACAGGCTCTGATTACATGCTAGCCTAAAACTCTTTCCCAGCTTTAACAGCATGCATTAGCAGTAACTGTTATGTGCATTCCCAAATAACTCTTTAAAGGGAAAGTGCAGATACGTTCAAAGTAAATAAGAATACTTCCTTAGTCAAGGAAAAAATCCTAGTGAAGTGTAATAATGAAAAGGGTAAAGTTGCTTCAGGAGCAATAGGTCTTATCATAGCCTGTATAGAGTTGAACAGGGTGTGCTAGAGTATCCCCATACAATTATTTAGGCTTTCCATAACTAAGAGGTCTGGAAAGTACCATCTGTGTCCACCGTGTGCTGTTGTGCCCCACAGCAAGTGGCAGTGAGTGTGTGACCATGTCTATGCGTAGATGTATGTTGCAAAAATTTCAGAGGTCAGGGATACTAACCATTTGTGGTTTTACAGATGCTTCCATCTGAAAACACTTCTCTGGCTGCTGTTGATCTCTTCTGGGCCATCCTGGAGGAAATGAGGGGAGCTGGCAAGCATAGTGATACCCATGTACAGCTGCTATTATCTTTTAGTTACTCTTTTAAATAGAGAATTTTGAGACATTTTCTTACATACCCACAGTCTTATTTTCTTGCCTTTTTTTTTTTTTTTGAAGGAAGGGGAAGGCATTTCATAACATCATAAGTACTGATGGTGGGATATTATAAAACCACTACAGCTGGATTAAGCAGCTGAGTCCTTGGCTTGGTATAGAAGAATGCCTGGAAAATTAAGAACCAAATGTTCTATGTAAGAAAAAAGGAAAATCTTTTCTTGTCCCAGATAAAGTTCACCTAATCCTATGTGTGCTCCTCTCTCTATCGCTGACCGTAACTCATTTGTGCTATGTAACTCTACCATTTTGATGACCATTTAAAAACTCAGAAGAAATTACTTATGTTCCTTTTTTGTTGTGCACTTATTCTTCCTTACTATTTCTGCTCCAGTGTAATCTCTAAATAACACCTTTTAGCTTGAGATGGTATTTTTCCTTTCTTGCTTTTGTATTTTTTCTAGTTGTTTTGTTTTATGCACTTGCTTTGTTCTGTGGGATCATAAAAGAGATAAGCTGTTGCTAAGAAGCTGTTTTGAAAACATCTTCGCTGTTCTGGCCTGAAAGACAGTGTGCTCTAAGATACTCTTCTTTCTCACACACACTGGCACAAACGTGCACCTGAAGAAGCCACACGCTGAGACCTTCTCTGGTTGGAGGCTGTACCTGTCCTGCAGGGAAAAAGCAGCCTTTGGATGTGGCTGTAAACCTATAGTCCACTGAATGCCGCTCATTTCCCGTGAGCGTTGCTGCCTTGTGGCAGCCTGCCAGGCGGCTCGCACACTGTGTGACCCTCCTTGGCCTTGGAGGGTAGCTCTAGCTCAAGCTACGCTGAAGGTCATGTGAGAGTCTGGCCTTTAGCCTAACTTCAGGGCTGCCCCGAACAGACAGTGCAAGTTTCCTGTAATTTAAGTCTCAGATGAAAGGTATTGAGTGACTCCACAGGAGGTTTTATAAAACTCAGCTGAACTTGTGGCTGAAGCTCCTCTGTATCATTACCAGGGGTTCCTGGTCAGGTTCCTGGTCTTTCCACTGTTGTGGCGTTCTTTATGGTGAAGTTTTGTGTTACTCAGATGACTTCCTTAGGTCTTGTGAAGGTGCCTTTTACAGTGATTTTGCGAACAAGTTTCTAACGAGGGATCTAGCAGGCAACATCATCAAAGAATTTGGTCCTTTAGCTGGCAATGTAAAGATATTTTTGTCTAACAATGATTTTGGGTTTTTTTGGGGGGGGTGTTTTTTATTGTTTTTTAGAATAGCAATATGGTGTTTTCTTGTTAGTAGCTTTGCTACTAAATAGCTTTTATCAAACCCTGGCTAGTCTCACCAGCCTCCTACTTTTCCAGATTTTTTCCAGTACCAAATAGTTTGGGGTTTTCTCCTTTGCTTCCACTCCCTCCTCCTTCTCACCTTTTCCCCATTCCAGTATGATAAAATGGACAATAACTAGAAGCTCTCCTCAGATTGAGATGCCAAAAAAAAAAAAAAAATTAAAAAAAAAAAAAAAAAGAAATCAGAAAACTGAGAAGTTGTAATCAAAACTAGAATAACTCTGATCTGGACTCTTTCTCTCTTGAGTAGTTTGAATTACTTTCATGAATAATTTTGGCCACTAGAATCGATCACTGCAGAGCCATTGCAGTTTGGATCTAAATCAGGAGTTAAAGATATTGGTCAGATAACCAGGTTACTTGGTCTCTAGGTGAGAGGAAAGTGGCTGAAGCTTGGAAGAAAAGGCAAGATGGTCAACACATCCATTTGACCAGTTAAGTGATTTGCTGTGAATCATTTACATTGAAGTCTTTAATTCATGGTGACAGGTGCATCATGAAATCCATGTTTCTTATCACATATTTTATGGAATTGGAAAAATAAACTAGATATTATAAAAAAACCAAACAATGTTTCTGTAAACACAACAAACTCTACTCCTGGTTCACTTTCCCCACCAAATCTTGACAAAGGTTTGCTGTGAGGTTTACCAGGAGATCATCATGTACTTTTAGAAGCTGACAGTGACTATTGTACAACTGTCAGTTCTAATGTCACTCTGACAGAGTTGTTTCTTTGCAAGTGGTGGAATTTCTTTGATTGACTTTTTGACCTTTTTTCCTCTGAAAACCTGTGCTCTTGCAATGCTGTGGGCTTTGCTGTATTGTAGTATTGTTTAATATGGCTTTAGGTATCATTAAATGAGTATGATATAGCACTCACACAAAATGGAGAAATGAAGACACATTCACAGCTCAGATTTTTTTTTTATCACTGATTTAAATTCTCACAGTGTGAGAGGATATGAGGCCTTTAAGATCAGTAATGGCATGAAGAAGCAAAAAAATTAAGTAGAAATATATATACGGAAAAAATATCAGTGTTCTCAAGAAAAGCCTTGAGGATTTTTCCACTGAGTTATCAGACAACAGTCTTAGAAAAACAGAGAAAGTATCTTTCACAAAGTCATGGTGGATCAATAGGCTTTTTTAACACCATTGTGTGCATCTGAATTTTATCTCAAAAAGCTGCTATTGTTTAAGGCTGGAACCCATGAGAATACATTTTACTGGTTTTATATTCTTTCCTGAATCATCTCTTACAGCAAACAGGCTTCTTGGCTAAGTGGACCATGTCTGACATGACGTGGCCATGTTTTTACTCGTCATCTCTTAATGTACCAAAGTGTGGAATCTGAAACAGAGGAGGATGGAGCCTCCTTGGAGATGAATGTCAACCTCTCACTGAAATCACCTGTGATGGTACGTGGGACATGCAGCTTTTAGAGAAAAATCTCTGGAGAGGTTATATGATTGTGATACTGGGCCAGGTCCAGAGGCACTGAGACTGGGGAAAGCTGCTGTTGGATTGGGCCTCAGTCTGGGACCTTTCATTTGTATCTTTGTTTACCCAGAATATTTAGCAGCCTACAAGTCATTGTGAAAAATAAAAGAAAGTTGCTCATAAAGCAATACATAGGCTTTGACCCTTTCTTTGACCGCAGTTATTTTAGCTTTCATTCAATTCTACTGGAACTGCCACTTCAATCTTGCCACTTCAATCTTTGGCTTTTGATTTAATAGACCTGTGTCAAAGCCTGCATAAAACTGATTTAAAATAACCATAGAAACAGATAGAGTGTATTTTCTTAATCTTTCAGATCGATGTTTTGTTTCTCTCAGATCTTTGTAAGAATTCAATAGAGGGACTTGAAATACTGCATTTAAATAAAACAAAATCTAAAACAGAAGAGGAAAAAAACCCCAACCCCAGATTGCTGCGCACTGAAGGTATGATTTTATGCATTACAGTTTAGCTAAGACCCATTCAAGGAGAAACTTCAACAGCTTGCCAGGGGCATTCGCCATAAACTGTGGCTGCTGTTAGAGCCTGCTGTAAATATTCTGCTGTTTTACAACTGGCAACTGTTAAACTTGGCACGAGCCCATGTAAAATGCTTAGATAAAAAATAAATATTTCTTTTCTCTCCCTTCAGAGGTAATCATGTTAATAAATATCAAGAAGAACACACACATCACTGGTGAGGACTCATTAGTAAATACTGTTATCTCACTCATTTCATTCATAAAGCTGCATCAGCCAGGTGCTTGGAAATCAAACAGGTTTCACTTTTTAACAGCAAATCTACTAAACTGCAGTGGGTCTGTCTTTATGGCCCATCTTTATTTATGTTTGCTGAAGTAAGGTGGTTGTCCTTGGCACTTTGAGCAGATGGTCTGGGTTCTCCGGTTCTACTGAGAACTATATTTGTAACTAATGCAATATCTGTAATATCATTTCATATTATCATTATTTTTTTTTAAATGAAGTGTTTATAAAGAAGTTTCTCAAAGCTAGGACTGACCTTTCTGAATCCTATCTACAGAACTTTCTACATCTGAAAACTATGGTAAATATTTCTATCTCTATAAGCCATATTTTTACCATATTTTATGGTTTAGACTTCTGTTTCTCCTGAGGTGTCCTTCCAAGTGTTACACAGATCATGTACTCACGATATACTCCACGTGCTATAAAAGTAACAGCATCGATGATTGCTCTTTAGAAGTTACCTCAGTTAAACAAGATAATTCAGGGAATATGGTACCTGTTCTTGATGAAGTGGGATGGAAACTTCTATCTTAATCACTGTTTTCTCTTTATTGTCATTAATTCTGAAGCATTTTTAGCTGCTCTTGCGCATTCTGAATTGCATTAGTGCTGCTAGGACTAGTTGGCCGTTCCATCCATTCATCTTCCTCAAAATATTTCTTATGTTTAACATGTTCTTAAAATACATCATATTCAGTGGCCAAAATACAGAAACTTCTCAGTTTCATCTAGCATGTGAACCTCATGATGTGATTGTCTTCCTATATAAGCACTGAAATTTTGGTTCTGGCTGCCTCGAGAGTCGACCAGAGGAGAATCTGGTTCCTGAAGAGCGCCTGCTGGCAGGGGAGCGGCATGCTGGACTTTTCATCAGAACACCTGCGTCTTATATTCAGCTTCACCATGAAGCTGCTGTGTGAATGTAGATACAGAAATTGTCACCAGCTAATTTCCTCTCAATCTGTGTTTTAAACAAGACCTTGTTCATATTGGCACCTCAAGGAGTTACTCCGAGAAGCAATAGTCCTTCAGTCCCAGTAGTGAAGAATGCATTGTTTGA